>SNQJ01S0011859.1:93086-129546 GCA_010110895.2 Picea sitchensis | reverse complement strand
CCCCTCTTAAGAACAACTTGGGATAGGATTGAAGGATTTACAATAATGACACAATAGGAGAAGGAAGAAGGCATTAGAGCCTATCCCCCCTTAATGACAACTTCCTGAACTCCTAACATAGATCAAAGTTTGGAAAACTTTGCTTCTGTAAGAGACTTTGTGAAAATGTTTGCAACATGATCTTCTGTAGGGAAAAAGAGCACTTCAATAACTTGATCATGAATGAGCTTTCTGATGAAGTGCATGTGTAGCTCGATGTGTTTGCTACGCTGATGTTGAGCTGAGTCTTTGGCGAGCTTGATGGCACTCTGATTGTCACACTAAAGACTGGTCGGATGCTGCTGCTGGAATCCAAACTCTGAAAGGATTTGTAGAAGCCATAGGGCTTCCTGACTTGCATTTACCAGTGCAATATCCTATTGTTTCTTATAGGCCCAAGTGACAGGTCCTAAACCAAGGCTGAAAACATAACCTGCAGTAGACTTCCTATCATCGGGGTCGCCAGCCCAATTTGAATCAGTGAAACCAATGAATAAGGGAGTCTCCCCTGAACTGTAATGTATCCCGAACTGAACTGTACCACGAACATAGTGAGGTGTCCTTTTAGTTGTTTTCCAATGGCTTCCATGGGGTGTTTACATATATCGAGTAGCAAGACCAACAACAAAGGAAAGATCAGGACGGCTATGATTCAAGTATAAGAGGCTACCAACTAATTGATGATACAAGGTGGCATCAACTTCAGGAGAAGTACAGGTGGTAGAAAGCTTGACTCCAGACTGGAAGGGAGAAGGTCTTGGTTTACAATTTTCCATGTGAAAGCGACGAAGAAGGTCACAAGCATACTTAGACTGGGAAAGAAAAATTCCTTCATTGGTTTGCAAAACTTGGAGGCCAAGGAAATAGTGCAAAAATCCTAAGTTTGTCATTTCAAATTTCTTCTTAAGGCTGGTTTTCACATGGTTTAAAAGTTTTGAGTCAGTAATAGTAAGGATAAGGTCATCAACATAAAGGACAAGGATTATGAGATGGATTCCTACTTTCTTGGTATAGACATTAGGATCATAATGGCATCTAGAGAATCCAATGGCAATAAGAAAGTTATCCATTTTGGCATACCAAGCTCGGGGAGCTTGCTTGAGACCATAAAGAGATTTCTGGACAACTAAGGCTTTGTTTGAGGTATCTGTAGTGTTGATCACTCCAAGTTGTACAAGCTTATCTTCCTCTCTAATCAAAGAAGCACAAAAGGACTCGAGAGTGGGTTTTACATAAGCTTTCCCTAGAGCCTCTTTCATGGCATAGAAGGTAGATACAAACACAGAATATGCACTACCTAGCTTAGAAATAATAAGATATATGCAATGTTGTTCCTCCGTTACTATCTTACATTCTTCACTAAAATTCTGAGTGTTGTAAACTTATATAGATAGTCTCCAAGGCAAGAAAAATCACTTGGACTCAAGGTCAGTATTTGATTTTCTAACTGTTGTGCTCGAATAATATTGAGTTTACCAAACACAGATTCAATCGTGTTCCAAGCTTCTTCAGGGTCATCAATTCCTTGAAGGCGGTACCTTAAATCAGGAGAGATGGACATTCTAATTAGTCCACGTGCTTCGTCATTCCTATTATCCCATTTGGCTTTCTTATAATCATCAGTGGGGTTTGTTTCCTTTCCCAAGGTAATCTGGTACAGGCCTTTACTTCTTAATAAATCTTCCATATGGGATCTCCATTGGAAGTAGTTGTTGTTGGTAAGCACAACATTACTTGTAGAATCCATATTAAATATGAAAATAATGCGGATTTAAAAACCGAAACTAATGATCTGGATGGAAAGATATCGAAAATTTATGCATTTTTAAAAAAAACGACACTGAAAACGGACTTCCGATGTGAGAGTTATGCCATTTAAAAAAAAGGCATAAACGGTAACCAAATAACCACGTGATAGCGTAAGCTACTTTATGAAGTGACCCACTTTTATAAAGAGAAGTGGGGATCACTTTTACAATGAAGTTACCTTATAACAGAAAAGTTGCATGAAAAATAAATAACTCTAAAATAAAATTTAAAGCTACTTATAGTGATTCACTTTTATACTTGAAGTGAAATGCACTTTACAATTTTTAGCATGAACTTTTTAAAAAAAAGTAACAAAATAGAGACTTGAACTCAAGACCCCTTACTTAATAAGGCAAGTTTTAACCAAATGGTATAGCAAAACATATTGTAATGTTTAAAAGGAGGATTGTTGTTGTTGTTGAAGACGGCCTTGGAGAGCATGCTTAAAAAACTCTTTTCACACAAGAAAAAAAATGTCGCTTCTTGATGACAACAAGGGTTAGATCTCGGTTAGCTTACCCAGAAGATGCACCTTTTCCTATCTGTTTATGATTTTCCGAGATCACATAGAGCGCGGGGCAAAGAGAATACACAGATCTAAAAGAGTAGCAACCCGGAAATAAAAAATACTAACCGAAATAAAATCAAAATAAAACTTTGCATAAATTTTAAAAATGCGTATTTAGGCTTTATACCTCCGGATCTAACTATAATGGTCGTATCTTGGGCAAACAGAAACCTTTTCGAGTGAAACGAAAAGTGTTCCTGAATGAAAAGAGTTCTCTAGACGCAATGGAATAGTCCTATCAACCCATAAATGTACGAAAATTCCATAAAATGGAGAAGAGGCAATTCGGCTTCACGATCTCGATCTACAGTAGGAGCGGGTCTTCAAACAGGCTCTGATACCATGTTTGACAACATAGGTATTCCAATAGAGGATGAACACCTTCAGTAACCACTCACATAACCAGATCAAATATCAACACATCTATGTTTTCACGTGGTAAAGCCCCTAAGGGGAAACATCCACAGCCCCAGCCAACACGGCCACTTGGAGCAGTTTATTAATGCAAAGAAAAAGATTACAGAGAGATTTTACAAGAGAGTTTCTCACAATCGATCATTGGAAAATGAACCTCCATTCTCTTTAAATAGAGATCATGGACCAATCGAGTGCTAAGCCACGGATCAATGGCCATTAAGATTGAGGAGAGTATGAACTATCGGATCACTCTATGTCGAGAACATATCGTGACCATCATATGTCCTCACTACAAATGCATGCTAATGCATACTAAATAAACACACTAAGAAACACACTTTTACCTAACGACATATTAGACCAAGTAGATCTTAACTAACTCCTAAGTGTCTTAATATCCTAACACTTATGGTAAATGGGACTAAGCATAGTCCTTCCTTGATCATGACAAGGAATAATATGGACTCGAGGTGCTTGAAGTTCTTTCCACGTGTCAGTTAACACTAGGCTAACATTCACTCACAAGAGTGTACCTATGGTGAACGACCCTGGCATGGTATTTGTCCTAGTCATGGAGATTTGACTTTTGGCTCAGAGGGAGAGCTGCAGAGGGAGTTTCCCCTTGGTTTAGGTGGGAGAGATACATCTTGCAAGACTGACAAACATGTGTCATGAGTCTAGGGAGAAGTTTGTATACTTCTAAGTCAAGCATGACATGATGAAGAATGTCTGCCTCGTCGAGAGGGAATGTTGATGTTTGCACAACATCGGGAATACACTTCCCTAGATGTTGCATATGTTATGAATACCTCCCTACTTAAGAGGGAGTGTTGAAATTGTAACTGTGGTCGGTATTCATAATGTGAAAAGTAAAAAGTGAAAAGTTGTTTAGTATAAATATATATAATAAATAAGTAGTTATTTATTATCCAAGGGACACATCCGTTCATGGATTGTCACCATATGTTCTATATATATATGAAACACTCATCATTGTAATAATATCAATTCGAGCATATAATACCATCTCTTATGAAAAATCAACACTTACCACATATATTTTATGAGTATTAGGGTGTGATTGTCAAGATGTAGATATGTACAGTTTCTTGAATGTTGTGTTGAAAGTATTCTTTTAACACAAACCAAATATCACGCTCGTGTTATATGATAACCATGTTTTTTAGGATTCCATAAATGTAAACATAAGATAATCTTAGTGTTACTCTAAATATTCATGATATGCAATTCATAAGGGTCTTTGTGTTGGGATAAACTTGACTCAGTAAAAGAGCCAAAACTATTTTAGGTAAACAAGTGGTTTTTGGGCCCATGGTATTCGTGTTCCGTGGTTTTGGTAGCGTGTAGTATTATGCCTATGGATTACGTATAATGAAGCCTTTAAAAAGGCTTATGATACTTCATTATAGTGTGTGTGTGTGTGTGTGTGTGTGTGTGTTATGAAAGAGCATGATAAGAAGGGGAGAAAGAGACTGTAAAAAGGAGTGAAGAGGAAGTTACAACATATGTGTTGTAGGTTGCATCCCTTTACTTTGTTGGAAGGAATAAAATAAGGACTGGTGATTTGTCTGTGGATGTAGTCCACATTGGGTGAACCATGTATATGTTTTTTCTCTTATGTATTGTTCTCTTCTATATTTTATTCCCGCATTCCTTTCATTTTAATTGGTTCGTGATTTATTTCTTAACAACTAGTATGAAAGACAATGTTTTTTTTGGTTGATAAACTCGCAGGAAATGAGGGTTCATAGTTCAATGGGGAACAATGGTGGAAGAAGTAAAGTTCATTCTAAAGAATTTTAATGGCCAAAACTACCAACTATGGAAGATGAAAATGGAGGAATATCTGTATCAGAAGAATTTTTTCTTACCATTGGGTGGAATAGAAAATAAGCCACCAACTATGAAGGATGAAGAATGAGAGATTCTTGAAAAAAAGGCACTAGGAACAATACGACTATGCCTGGTAGAGCCAGTGGCTTTCAACTTTTCAAAATAAAATACAATGGAGGATCTGATGAAGGCATTGGCTAGACTGTATGAAAAACACTCAGCTTCCAATAAGGTATTTCTTATGAAGTGTTTATTTGATATGAATATGTCAAAAGGTGGGTCTATTATTGATCATTTAAATGAGTTTAACATGGTCACCAATCAATTAAGTTTTGTAGGAGTAAACTTTTATGATGAGGTTAGGGATTTTTTCATTTTACTCTCATTGCAAGAAATTTGGAATGGCTTGGTCATGGCCATGAGTAATTCTATCTCTGGTTCCAATACTTTAAAGTTTGACAATGTTGTTGGTGTTATCATTAGTGAGGAAATGCAATGGAAAATCATAGGTGAGACATCAGATAATGTTTTGAATGAGGAGAACAAGGGAAGACAAAGGGAGAGAGGAAAGAGCCTAGGGAATAATGGAAATTATAAGAAGGGAAAATCCATATTTACAGGGAGATCATAATGCTTGCATTCTAGGAAGAAAGGACATAAGAAGAAACATTGTTGGTCTCTAAAAGGAAAACAAGGAGTTAGAAAACAGGGGAATAATCAGGAAGAAAATGTAACATGTGATGCGTTGCAAGATGCTTTAATCATTACATTAGATCATATTGTTTATTTTTTGGGTGGTAGACTCAAGGGATTCATTTCATGCCACAGCCCATAAGAAATATTTTCAAGACTATGTTCAAAGTAATTTTGGATATAGGTTTATTTGGGTGATGATAAACCATGCAAAATTGTTGGAAAGGTTAAAATACAAATAAAATTACAGAATGGAAACCAATGGTTGTTGAAAGAGGTGAAGCACATTCCTGACTTGAGAAGAAACCTAATTTCAACAAGAAAGTTGGATAGTGAAGGATGTACAGTTACCTTTAAAAACATATCATGGAAGGTCACTAAAGGATCACTGAGAATAACAAAAGGAGAGAAGGTAGGTAAGTTGTATTTATGTACAAGTAATGTTGACTCTTCTATTGTTTTAGTTTCCGTAGGAACATATACAACATTATGGAATCATAGTCTTGGGCACATGGGTGAGAAGGGAATGTAGATTCTCCACTCAAGGAATTTGTTGTTAGATTTGAAGCATGTTGATCTGGATTTCTATGAGAACTATGTTTATGGAAAATATAAGAGAGTAAAATTTCTCAAAGTTGGGAAGGAAAGGAAGAGTAAAATGTTATAGCTTGTGCATACATATGTATGGGGACTATCTCAGGTATAATCTCTTGGTGGCTCATATTATTATGCTACCTTTATTGATGATGTGACTAGAAAAACTTGGGTTTATTGCATTAAAAACAAATATGATGTTTTTTATACCTTTATGAAATGGAAATATTTGGTTGAGAATGAGATAGGAAATAAGTTTAAGTTTCTCATATGAGATAATGGAGAAAAAAATTGCAATAAGGATTTTGATAGTTATTGGTCATACCATGAGATTCATAGAGAGAATACAGTTCCAGGAACACCACAAGAAAATGGTGTGCTAGAAAGGATGAATAGGAAAATCATGGAGTGTGCAAGGAGTATGAGATTGCATGCAAGATTTCCATTACAGTGTTGGGAAGAGGTTGTGGTTACTGTTGTTTACTTAATAAATAGAGGACCTTCAAGTTCCTTGGATGGTGGAATTCCAAAGGAGGAATGGGAAAGTAAAAATGTAAACTACTCATTTCTGAATACCTTTGGTTGTGAAGCTTTTGTTCATATTGATAGAGAAAACAAAACAAAGCTTGACGAAAAATCCAAGAAGTGTACTTTTATTAGATATGGATTTGATTATTTTGGTTATTTCTTATGGGATTGTGAAAATTACAAAATTATTAAGAGTAGATATGTGGTATTAAATGATAAGGTCATGTACAAATATTGGTTGTAGGAAAAGAAACAATAAAAGGTGATCCATAAATGGAAGGCTTATGGCCTATACATCTTACCAACACATAATCCTTTCAACAATTGATTTTTTTTTGCTCTCTTTTAGATAACTGGATTGACTCGACCAACCAAGTCGATTCGATCAAATGAAGGTGAAGTCACGTCGGAGACGGAGTCAAAGTAAATTGGATGAAATCTGAGTCGACTACCTGCAATTTGGGTCGGAAAAGGAAAGTCGAGTCGAGTGAGTGAAAGGGAATCCGACCACCGAAATCCAAGTCGAGCAATGAGGGGTCGGTCAATTTATTTTCTAGTTGGTTTGATCACTTTCTAGTTGACCAAAGTATATGAATCGACCCAATGAAATCCATGGTCAAAAGGAAGGCAAATCTAGTCAAATAGACATCACAGTTGGTTGAATACATATGAGGAAAACAACCAAAAACATGGGAGTAGAGTAACCTGACAGAACAAGTTGATCAAACAGTCCAAATGACTATCTATAGGGTGAATTTACTCTTCAAAAACCAATACACTTACTGGGGTGAATTTAATACTCCAAGACAATTTTAAAATGTTTGGGGGGAGAATTTTGAACCCCACAATCAACAAAACATCCAGGGGATATTTATATATCCCACGACAAGTAAAAAAACGTCAAGGAATCTAAAAATTCAGGTAGGCAAGTTTAAATTCTCCCAGGTAAGTTTAAATTCTCCCAGGTAAGTTTGACTATTCCTGGGAAACAAAAAAATGCTATGTATAGCTAGTGGGAAATTTTTTTAAAACACCCAACAATAATAAATTATGTGTGCAGGTGATACAGGATGAAAATCAACTTCAACAAAGTATGCATAGAGCATTTCAACTCATAACAAAAGTAACCAAAGAATAAAATGCATTAACTCAGAGATATAAACATTTAAATGTGATTATTTTATTATGCTCGAGAGAAAATTACAAATGGGTGAGCTATACATTGAATCTGTGTATTGTTACTCATGGTAAAGAACAAAATTATAGATTCCATGGCTCGGAGACACCTTTTCTTAGAGTGAAAATAAAAATTAACTCCTTTGTCCACTCAACCTCAAGCAGGCTACCCTCTTGGATCTTTTATTTTTGTTACCATCCTTCCCTCTTTTCTCTTGCATCTCCCTTCCTTGTCCTCTTCATTGCTACTCTCATTACTTTTAATGGGCTTCTTTTGGAAGGCCAACTTTCACACTTGTTCGTTTCACCTCCCCATTGTTCCAGAAGACCAAATAAAATGAAATAAAACAAAAAATGTTTATTTACAAACATTTTTCAAGATCCAATTCAGATCACACCTCCCCATTTGAATACTTTTGGTCCACAAAAGATGGACCATTAAGGAGAAAAAAGCACAAGGCTTCCATTTGTCTCTGCATATCCACCATTCCATTGCTGACGAAGGTGTCTTATTTTTTTTTATGGGCATATGTGAACGCTCGCCAACTGGAAGAGAGAGCCTAGTCTGAGGTTGTCTAAAGTAACCTAAGTCGTTTGGGAGGACCCACCCTGATGGGTTTTATAGATCCATTGGTCGATGAAGGAAACTAACCTAAACTAAAAAAATTAAACAACTAACTAGCTATTAAAAAATACCTATTATGTACATTAGATTTTACTATTCATACTTCTAACTATAGAATTTACACTATGTACATATACAAGATTTCAAAGAATTATTGTGAAATTGAAATGATTGCAAAGGAAACTAAATCCCAGGATAAATTATAATTTTAAAAAAACTAGTACTAATCTACAAGTCAAACTAAAGTTCAAATTAAAAAGGTGTGAATGCAAATAACAACAATCTTTAGTTCACATGAATAAAGCATATAAACTTATAAAGATGATTTACATTCACAGGAAAAGAAAAAGAAAAAAAAAACTACTAAATAAAATGTAATCATACTAACCTATTTATTGGTCGGTAATAAAGAGAACTTATGATTGTGCCTTCCTATATAAAGGTGCTCCAACAACCTGTCTGTCAAGAGAAATCTATGGTGAACGGTTGTGAAATATCAAGACCATGAGAATGCCCGAAGAAATTTACTTCAACTAGAAATCAAAATCTTGTTTATGATGCAGAAAGAACAATTGTTTAATATGATCCCTTAAGAGGATTTATAAACCATTTGTCAAGAGAAAGATAATTCCAATTGTCAAAATTGATTACAACAAGTTCAAAATATGAAAATAAACTCAATACATTTAAGTACTTGCATCATAACAATACCATCATAAGGATCTTAATAATTAGGGACAATAAACCTTTGAACATTGAGTAATATTGATATGGAAATAAATTATAGCAATTAACGATGTAATGATAAATAGACAAAAGATGAGTTTAGCATTACACTATTAATGCAGGAAGAACAAGAATCGTGTAATAATAGATATTATATTGAAAATAAAAACAAATTACTTACAGGACTAAATCCTTAAGCAATCCATGTTTCCATATCATTATTCAATGTAACATTATTCCATTATCCCAAAATTTCAACCATGTTTCAAATCCCAAAATCCATGAGTATTTAAACAAAATAAGAATTGACCCTCATATCCAAAGGATAGAGGTGAATCCTTCAAAATAGTGAAGTTTGAAAATGGGATTCTAATCAATGCTTAGACTAGAAAATTTCTAAGTCTATCTAAATAGTTTGTATTGATAATAACAATGAAATGAACACATGTCCTTTCAAACTAATTCTACTACTAATAAAAACCAAAGCAATCCTTGTCGAAATCAAACGATCCCTTAATCCCAACATCGATGATATTCTCTCCATCGTTTGAGATCTAAAACAACAAATTTAACTAATTAGATATCTTAACATACTTAATTAAGACTAGCTACAAAATCTATGATTTTGTAGCTGGTCTAAAAACATCAAAACAAATTTAAAATAAATTGAGGAAAACCAAAAACAACAAATTTCATTACCAGAAATTACACATTTGAAATCAAATATGCATGTAGTTTTGATATGACAATATCATTGGCATTATTGGATTTTCTAATGATAGTATTTGGAGAATTTTTTGGTCTTTTAGTTGCCTGTAGGGAAATTTTCTCCATTATACCAGTTAATTATTTATTTTCCCTCTTTAAGTTACTAATTTGTCTTTGTGCTTGGTCTAATGACATCAGAAGGTAAGGAACGAATGAATAGTACCTTTTATCCCATAAGCCATTACAATTTCTAGGATTTATATTCATTTTAGGATGTCGGTTATTCCTATCAGAGGGCTTCTCTGTTATGAAGTTTACTCCTTAGGGTAGCATCAATACCTAACAAGCCTTCCAATCCATGGAAAAATGGGGTTAGTTATCAATGAAGTCATATGGGACTTGCGTGTTGGGCATGGATTCTTCATTCTCATTTTCGCAAGGAACTTCATAATCTTCAATGTTTATTGGTTCCTTGCAAATTTCCTTTGATATTAATTTGTTCCTGGGCATTCTAAATAGTCTTCAACGTACCCTTTTGTTATTAAAATCAATTGTTTTCTTACTCTAGTTCTGATCTTCTTGTGGATCGTTATGAAGATTAGTCCTCTTAGGGACCGAAGCTTATTCTATTAGAAACAATTCAGAGGTTTGCCTTTCAATTAATTAAGAATTGCTTCTAGACATTGAGCCTGTGCTACCTTTACAGGAGAAACAGGGGCATGATTTGATCGATTGACAAAAGGGGGGACGATCAAGATTAGGTTGAACTTCCAAATTAATCGCGTTAGATATATTCTGAGGAAGATCTATCTCCTATGCAACCATGAACTAATCCCTCAACCGCCACATAATTTCTGAGAAATTACATTTTAGAAAATGGAACCTATTTCTCAATTTTTTTAGTTTCTGAAGAAACTGCTCACGTGGACAATAAATGGGCCCATTTTGGAAATGTATTTCTGATGGTTTCATAAAATTATTCACCGTTTGGTCAGAAATTGTCCCATAAAAATGTCTTTGTTATACCATTACAAGTTTGAACTATGTTATACTATTATGGGTAAGTAAGACCTTTGTGGTTGTTTGGCTCTTCTTTTACCTTTACTATAGGAGCCATGAGCTCTGCAACTAGGTCGATAGGTAGGGTAATTGAACAAAGGATATAATATCCTTATCAAAGAGAAAACACATGATTTGTAACATATGTATATTATCGTAATGAAATAGGGATAGATATAAATACCTCACCATAACAGCTGAGAGCTCAAAAGGCAGAGATAAACCTGAACCATACCATCACTTATTTTGTTGATAAAACTAGGGATTTCTTACACATCAAAGGACACGAGGGTTCAAAGATGAATGACACATGTATCTCTCAAGATTTCCCATGAACCAACCAAGCTCGATCGATTGGGAAGGAATGATCATTGTAATAATCATAAGGTTTTAGTCATGATGAGTTTGGAAGTGGGAGAATAAGAACATAGTAGAACCGAAATGTTGGAGGATAGAGTAGGCATAACCCAATAGATTTTACATAAACTAAGAATTGAAATGAAACATTTTGTCATGGTTCACATAATAGTTTATGAATCAATGTTTGAGAGTAAGGTGCATAAAATCTTAACTTCCTCCTTGTTATGACAATGGTTTTAATAATGTAAACCTTATATTTAGAATAAACAACAAATTGTAAGGCTAAACTTTCTCTTATGAAGCAAAGATTGTAGTTAGGGGACTTGTAACCTCAACACAAGTTTTAGATCATCATTCAATTCTTAACAATTAATAGAAGTCATTTGGAGTAGTGATGTCCTCTTTAAATGTAACTAGGAATTGTGAGAGATGTTTATTAAGAGGATTGATCGAAGCGAGAGATGTATAATGACACTTCTCAAATAATTCACCAAGCGAGATCAATGAGAAAAATCCTTAATTTCATGCTTTGCAGTCATGAAATTAAGGATAAACACAAAATCATGATGTAAAACATAACATACTCAAGCTAACAGAAAATTCAAAAAATTGTACATAAAAATAATCGAAAGAATTTAAACAACATATTTACAAAGATTCTATTAATCTGATGGACACAACATTACTAGACAACGAACCATTTTATGGCTAACCCTGCATTTTCAAGGTGAAATGATAGGATGTTGGTTGGGGTAGCCAACAATTTCCTACTTGTCTTCCCTAGTTTCACTGCTAGAGGAGTTGTGATCTCTCTCTCTCTCTCTCTCTCTCTCTCTCTCTCTCTCTCTCTCTCGATGTTATTTAACGAGGTATGACTTGCCACCCTTGACCACGTGGTACTTTTTTCCCCTCATTTAGAGGGTATCATCCATATCCCACAAGTAAGGGCTACCCAAAATCACTCTACAAACGTCCAATGTTGCAACTTCACTTTCTACCTCGTCAACATAGCTGGCACTAATGACAAACTTGATTTTACATCTTCGAGTAATTCTCATAACATTTTTCGCTTGCAACCATACTACTGAACTTGGTTGTACTAGATCATAGTTTTCTAGACCAAGTGTTGGAATACTAAGAGGTGGGGGGTGAATCAGTATGAACACTTTTTACCACATCACAATGTATATAAATTCAACTTTATCAGTAGTATTCAATAATTTATCCTTTGTGCATTCAATATATCATTGCATCATAAACAATATCATTCATCAATGCATGATAAACAATAACAAATACACAGTACACCAGAATTTACGTGGAAAACCAAATGGGAAAAAACCACAAAATGTGTTCTTATATATATCAAGATTACATTCATATGAAGCATAGATGATTTTAGGGGATACATTTCTCCAATGGGATAATTTTCCATGGTTTTTCCCAAAAATGATTCGGCAATTTCCATTTTTTTTAAAAGCGATTCACCCAAATTCCATAGAATAAAAGTATCTTACCTTAAAAATTGCCAAAATGTTATAGAAAAATATACAAAATCCTTAGAAATTTGAATATTTTTACAAAACTATCACCAAACATTTTACATTTTTCATATTAAAGACTAGTAAGATTAGCTCATGTTTCTAGATTTTAATATAAAGTCCATCCTTAAAATTATCTCTGATAGGAAGCACCAACTTTCTAATTCTCCAGCACCAACTAGAAGGAGGCTCCAACCCCCTGTTTACAAGCTCCAACCTGAAGGAAGCTACAACTCCCTGAATTCTCTAGCTACAACTATAAGGAGGCTCCAACCTCCTGTATGATCTAGATCCAACAAGAACGAGGCTATGAACCCCTCATTTATAGGCTCCAACCTAAAGTAAGCTCCAACTCCTTGTATTCTCTGGAACCAACCTAAAGGAGGCTACAACCCCCTTTCCTTGCCCCATCCTACTACATTGAAATATAAGTGTAGACTCAACCCGTCACTACCATTGATATTGTCACTGCCACTGTCACTGATACAACAACCTGTCACTGTCATTGTCACATCAACCATCACTACAAAAAAATAGGCCATTAGCGCCTAGTTTAGCGTCGGATTTTAGTGCATTTGAGAGCATGAATTGGGCTGATGAGAGGGCACAAAACTCGACGCTAAAAGGCATGTTCACTTGGGTGCTAGATTTAGCGCCCAATTTAGCTCCCTCTTTAGTTCCAGGTTTTTCTCCCTTTTTAGCGCCTAGTTTTGCTCCCTTTTTAGCGCCCAGTTTTGCTTCTAATTTTGCACCTAGTTTAGTGCCTGATTTTGTGCCTAGTTTAGCACCTAAAATGTGATATAGCTCCCTAAATAACGCCCAAAATAGTGTCTGGTTTAGCTCCTAGTGTAGCTACTAGTTTATCTCCAACTGTGGTGCCTAATTTAGCTCTTGGCTTAGCACCTAGTTTAGCTCCAGGTGTAGCTCCTAGTTTAGCTCCAGGTGTAGATCCTAGTTTAGCTCCTGGTTTAGCACCTACTTTATCTCCTGGTTTAGCTCCTACTTTAGCACCTAGTTTAACTCCACGTGTGGTGTCTAATTTAGCTCCTAGTTTAGCTCATGGTTTAACACATAGTTTAGCTCTTGGTTTAGCTTCTAGGTTAGCTCCTGGTTTAGCACCTAGTTTAGCTCCTATTTTAGCTCTTTGTTTAACTCCTAGTTTAGCTTCTGATTTAGCACCTAGTTTAGCTCCTAGTTTAGTACCTGGTTTAGCACCTAGTTTAGCTCCCAATCATGCTTCATGTTTTGATTCTAGTGTAGTGTCGAAAATAGTTTCTATTTTGGCTTCCAAATTAATGCCAAGATGTGCTTCCATTATTGCATCATTTTTTGCTTCCAGAATTGCTTCCTTGTTAGCTCCATGGTTTGCTTCCTTTTAGTTCCAATGTTTGCTTCCTTTTTAGCATTTGGTTTTACTTCTTTTTTAGGTCCAGGGTTTTCTTCCTTTTAGTGTTGGGATTTGCTTCTTAATTAGCATCCAGTTTTTCTTCTTGTTAAACAACCAATTTAGCGTCCTACTTAGATCTAGAAATAGCTCCAAGTATGGCTTCAAATTTAATGTTGAGTTTTACTTCCATTTTAGAGCCACATTTTGCTTCCATTTTAACAACCCATGTTGTGTCCTTTTTAGCTTCCATTTAGTAATTTAACTTATTTTATTTCAATTTAATTAGTTAAATATATCATACCTCTTAAAAAACTTATATTATTATAGAGTAAGTCATATTGCATTTGAAGTATTTTATATGATATCTTTTATAAAGAATATTTAGGGAACTGGACATCCATACAAACTAACAACATCATTATACTTATTAAATCTCCATCTAATAAAATCTACAACATACAGTATATATAAAATAACAAGATAATGATTATAACATTATCATCATCTATAATTAAAACTAGTCAAATATATCAATATTAGATAAGTATCATATCAAACAACTTATATCTTTAATACTGATAAGATCATCATCATATATAACTACAACAAGTGAAAGTCAAATATGAGAATAGATCAATAACATGTCAGAATGATACATGGCCAACAGTCGACGTAAGTTAAGATGATATATGTCCAAATGATATAAGTCAAAATGATAAATGTCAAAATGATAAAACTCAATAATATGGTATTGCGGGACAAAGCAATAAATATGATAATAACCATGAAAATAGGCATCATAATGATATACAACAATGATCAATGATGGAGTCTATATGATCAATGTCACTAACTACTACCAACAACTAGGTCATCATCATTATCTTGATCATCATCATTGTGGTCATCATCGTTGTCATTCACAGTGTCTTCTTCATCTGACTCATCATCATCATCTCTCGTGTCTGTATCAGACCCATTATAATATGGATCAATCTCATGAGGATCAACTGGATCTTTTGGAAGACCCGTGTTTTGCAAAAAAGAACATTCAAAATGAAAAGTTATTATTTGTTTCATGCAATATGTAATTTTTGTGTTATATTTATAATATTACAACATATGAAACGAAACCATAATCATATTACATCATATCAAAGTGCACATACCATAATAAAATTTCAAATAAGTTACAAATAAGAAGTCATTCCAATGTTGTAAAACATGGAACAATTCCAATAAACGTCAGTAAAGATCGTAAAAAATTGTGTTATACATTTTAACTATCAATTGTAAATTCTATTACATAACCGTAACTGCCAACCCTCTCCATTGTGTGCTATATATGATTATGTTTTCCTATAAAAAAAAACCTTTGAGAATTAATTGGTCTATATATATTCTTCTCTTGTATTTCACAAATGAATATTTTTCTAGGACATTTTGGCCCATTGTAATATGCTTCAAAGGTCCTTTGAGAATTAACTAGTTTATATGTAATTTTGAATATTCTCTCGATACTCATTCAACTAGACCACATCCAAATATCAATCCTTCCAAAGAAAAAACTCAATACATCAAGTCCTAAAGGGTTGAAAATTATGACAAAAATATAATAAAAGGTGTCAAGGTGTATTGCCTTGCCTTACCTTGCCATGCCATTCCATACCATGCCATGCCATGCAATGTCTTGCCTTTGCATGCCTTGCATTTCCATGTGTTTCCATGCCATCCCATGGCTTGCCTTTGCATGTCTTTCCTTTCCATGTGTTGCCATGCCATGCCATGCCTTTCCTTGTCATGTCATGCCATGCCATGCCTTGTTATCATATGGTATGCCTTTCCATCTCATGCCCCTCCATACCATGCCTTGCATTCACATTACATGCCTTGTCTTTCCATATCATGTCTTGCCTTGCCATGCTATGTCATGTCATGCCTTAAGGTTTTTATTCCCTGAGGAGGAATTGGCCAAGAGTCCCCGAAATGGTTTGGGATGCGACTTACAAGTAGGCATAAAAAGAAAACCGAGACTCAGATTGAGGAACCGTCGACTTCAATGGATTACTGGGATAGGATTTCAGCTAGAGCACCCCTCACTCTCATGCTCCATGCCTCAGAAGTTTCTTTACTCATTGATTTCAAGAATTAGTGTTTGGGTCAGTTTGAAGCAATGCAACATTTGGATTAAGGGGTCCAATTTTTGAAACCGTCCCTCATGAGAAGATCAATAATGTGGTCACCTAGTCCATGCCTAAAAAAACTTACAACATCTCACAAAACTCAAAAATGTTGCTTTGTTAGGTTTTTATGCCCTGAGGAGGAATTGACCAAGAGTCCCCGAAATGGTTTGGGATGCGACTTGCAATTGGGCATAAAACGAAAACCGAGACTCAGATTGAGGAACCGTCATCTCCGTTGGATTCCTAGCATAGGATTTCATCTAGAGCACCTCTCACTCCCAGGTCCTATCCCTCGGAAGTTGTTTTTTTCATAGATTTTGAGAACTAGGATTTTGCTCAATAAGAAGCAATGCAACATTTGGATTTAGGGGTCCAATTTATAAAACCATGCCTCGGGAGAAAATGGAAAATCTGGTCACATATTCCATGCCTAAACAAGATTGCATCATCTCACAGAACTCAAAAATATTGCTCTGTTAGGTTTTTATGCCCTGAGGAGGAATTGGACAAGAGTCCCCGAAATGGTTTGGGATGCCACTTGCAACTGGGCATAAAAAGAAAATCGAGACTCGGATTGAGGAACTTTTGAATTTGATTGATTATTGGGATATGATTTCAGCTAGAGCACCCCTCACTCTCGGGTGCCATGCCTCGGAAGTTGCTTTACTCATTGATTTCGAGAATTAGTGTTTTGCTCAGTTTGAAGCAATGCAACATTTGGATTAAGGGGTCCAATTTATGAAACCGTACCTCATGAGTGGATGGATAATGAGGTCAGCTATTCCATGCCTAAACAAGCTTGCAACATCTCACAAAACTCAAATTTTTTTCTCTATTAGGTTTTAATGCCCTGAGGAGGAATTGGCCAAGAGTCCCCGAAATGGTTTGGGATGCGACTTCCAACTCAGTTTATAAAGAAAACCAAGACTCATATTGAGGAACCATTGTCTCCGTTGGATTTCTGGCATAGGATTTCAGCTAGAGCACCACTCACTCCCGAGTCCAATGCCTCGTAAGCTATTTTTTTCATCGATTTTGAGAGTTAGGGTTTTACTCAGTAAGAAGCAATGAAAACATTAAATTTAGGGGTCTAATTTATAAAACCATGCCTCGGGAGTGGATGGATAATGTAGCCACATAGTCCATGCCTAGACAAGATTGCATCATCTCACGGAACTAAAAAATGTTGCTCTGTTAGGTTTTTATGCCCTGAGGAGGAATTGGACAAGAGTCCTCGAAATGGTTTGGGATGCCACTTGCAACTGGGCATAAAAAGAAAACCGAGAATCAGATTAAGGAACCATCAAATTCAATGGATTACTGGGATAGGATTTCAGCTAGACCACCCCTCATCCTTGAGTGCCATGCCTCAGAAGTTGCATTACTCATTGATTTTGCAAATTAGTGTTTTGCTCAATTTGAAGCAATGCAACATTTGGATTAAGGGGTCCAATTTATGAAACCATCCCTCATGAGAAGATCGATAATGTGGTCACCTATTCCATGCATAAACAAGCTTGCAACATCTCACGGAACTCAAAAATGTTGCTCCATTAGTTTTTTATGCCCCGAGGAGGAATTGGCCAAGAGTCCCTGAAATTGTTTGGGATGCGAATTGCAACTGGGCATAAAATGAAAAACGAGACTCAGATTGAGGAACCATTGACTCTAATGGATTATTAAGATAGGATTTCATCTATAACACCCCTCACTCCCTGATTCCAAGCCTCGAAAGTTTCTTTACTCATTGATTTCAAGAACTAGTGTTTTGCTCAGTTTGAAGCAATGCAGCATTTGGATTAAGGGGTCCAATTTATGAAATCATCCCTCGAGAGCAGATGGATAATGTGGTCACCTATTCCATGCCTAAAACATCTTGCAGCATCTCACGGAACTAAAAAATGTTGCTCCGTTAGTCTTTTATGCCCTGAGGAGGAATTGTCCAAGAGTCCCCGAAATTGTTTGGGATGTGACTTGCAACTGGGCATAAAAAGAAAACCAAGACATGGATGCATAAACCGTCAGTTGCATTGGATTCGGAGTACTTGGTTTCAACTATTGGGGCTCCTACCCTATCATTTCATTGATCAAAAAATAATTTGTTGGAGTATCTTCAACACAAGGGTTTTGGTCAATGAGGCATAGTGCAATTTTTGAAGAGGAGGTCGATTTTCAAGAACATTGTGTCGGGTATTTTTGGCTAGTGTAGTCACGTGGTCCTTGGCCAAATAGACTTGTAGGATCTTATGGAATTTTGTTATGCTACTCTGTTTGGATTTTATGCCCCCAAACCAAATTGACCACATGTCCTTAAATGACTTGAGGAGGTGATTTGCAACTCTTGATAAAAATCAAACGGGGACTCATATGCATGAATCGTCAGTTGCACTGGATTAAGAGCACTAGGTTTCAGCTAGTGGGGACCCTATGCTATCATTTCGTCTATCTAAAAACCATTTTTTGCAGTATCTCTGACACTAGGGTTTTGGTCAATGAGGCATAGTGCAATTTCTGAAGATGAGTTTGATTTTCAAGAACACTCTGTCGAGCATTTTTTGCTAGTGTAGTCACATGGGAATTGATCAAACAGACTTGTGGGATCTTACGAAACTCCATTATGTTGCTCGGTTTGGATTTTATGCCCCTGGACCAAATTGGCCACGTGTCCTTGAATGGCCTGAGGAGGCGAGTTGCAACTATCAATAAACTCAAACCGAGACTCAGATGCACAAACCGTCAGTTGCATTGGATCTGGAGAACTAGGTTTTAGTTATTGGGGCTCTTACTCTATCATTCCTTCGACCGAAAACCAGTTTTTGGAGTATCTCCAACACTAGGGTTTTGGTCAATGAGGCATTGTGCAATTTCTGAAGAGGAGGTCAATTTTCAAGAACACTGTGTCAGGCCTTTTTTGGCTAGTGTAGTAATGTGGGCCTTAGCCAAACAGAACTTGTCAGAGATTAAGGAAGTTTATTATGCTACTCAGTTTTGATTTTATGCCCCTGGACCAAATTGACCACATGTCTCTAAATGGCTTGAGGAGGCGAGTTGAAACTCGCAATAAAACTCAAACCGGGACTCAAATGCATGAATCGTCAGTTGCATTGGATTAAAAGCACCATTTTTCAACTAGTGGTGCCCCTACACTATCATTTCGTCGACCGAAAAACCATTTTTTGTAGTATCTCCGACACTAAGGTTTTGGTCAACGAGGCATAGTGCAATTTCTGAAGATGAGCTCGATTTTCAAGAACACTCTGTCGAGCATTTTTTGCTAGTGTAGTCGCATGAGAATTGACCAAATAGAATTGTGGGAACTTACGAAACTCCATTATGCTGCTCGGCTTGGATTTTATGCCCCTGGACGAAATTGGACACATGTCCTTGAATGACCTGAGGAGGCAAGTTGCAACTATCAATAAAACTCAAACCGAGACTCGGATGCACAAACCGTCAATTGCATTGGATCCGTAGCACTGGGTTTCAACTATTTGGGTTCTTACTCTATCATTCCTTCGACCGAAAAAACATTTGTTGGAGTATCTCCAATGCTACAGTTTTGGTCAATGAGGCATTGTGCAATTTCTGAAGAGGAGGTCGATTTTCAAGAACATTGTATCGGGTCTTTTTCACTAGTGTAGTCACGTGGTCCTTGGCCAAATAGACTTACAGGAGCTTATGGAAGTTCATTATGCTATTCTGTTTGGATTTTATGCCCCCAGATCAAATTGACCACATGTCCTTAAATGGCTTGAGGAGGCGAGATACAACTCTCGATAAAAATCAAACCGGGACTCATATGCATGAACCGTCAGTTGCATTGGAATAAGAGCACTGGGTTTGAGCTAGTGGGGCCTCTATGCTATCATTTCATCGACCGAAAAACCATTTGTTGTAGTATCTCTGGCACTGGGGTTTTGGTCTACAAGGCATAGTGCAATTTATGAAGATGAGTTCAATTTTCAAGAACACTTTGTCGCGCATTTTTTGCTAGTGTAGTCGCATGGGAATTGGCCAAACAGACTTGTGGGAGCTTATGAAACTCCATTATGCTGCTCGGTTTGGATTTTATGCCCTGAACCAAATTGGCCACATGTCCTTTAATGGTCTGAGGAGGTGAGTTGGAACTATCAATAAAACTCAAACCGAGACTTGGATCCACGAACCGTTAGCTGCATTGGATCTGTAGCACTAGGTTTCAGCTATTGGGGCTCTTACTCTATCATTCCTTCGATTGGAAAACAATTTGTTGGAGTATCTCCAACACTAGGGTTTTGGTCAATGAGGCATTGTGCAATTTTTGAAGAGGTCGATTTTCAAGAACACCGTGTCGAGTATTTTTGGCTAGTGTAGTCATGTGGGCCTTGGCCAAACAGACTTGTCAGAGCTTAAGGAAGTCTATTATGCTACTCGGTTTGGATTTTATGCCCCTGGACCAAATTGACCACATGTCTCTAAATGGCTTGAGGAGGCGACTTGAAACTCGTGATAAAACTCAAACCGGGACTCAGATGCATGAATCATTGGTTGCATTGGAATAAGAGCACGATTTTTCATATAGTGGGGCCCCTACGCTATCATTTCGTCGATCGAAAAACCATTTGTTGGAGTATCTCTGGCACTAGGGTTTTGGTCAATGAGGCATAGTGCAATTTCTGAAGATGAGGTCGACTTTAGAGAACACCATGCTGACATTTTAGGCCAGTGAATTTGCATGGAACTTGTCGAAACAGACTTGTGGGAGATTACAGAACTCTGTTATGTTACTCAATTTGGATTTTATGCCCTCAGACCAAATTGGCCACATGTCCTTGAATGACTTGAGGAGGCGAGTTGCAACTATCGATAAAACTCAAACCGAGACTCGGATGAATGAACCTTTAGTTGCATTGGATCCAGAGTACCTAGTTTCAACTATTGGGGCTCCTACCCTATCATTTCATCAACCGAAAAAGAATTTGTTGGAGTATCTCCAACACGAGGGTTTTGGTCAATGAGGCATAGTGCAATTTCTAAAGAGGAGGTTGATTTTCAAGAACACTGTGTTAGGTCTTTTTGGCTAGTGTAGTCACGTGGTCCTTGGCCAAACAGACTTGCAAGAGCTTATGGAAGTTCATTATGCTACTCTATTTAGATTTTATGCCCCCAGAACAAATTGACCACATGTCCTTAAATGGCTTGAGGAGGCGAGTTGCAACTCTCGATAAAAATCAAATCGGGACTCATATGCATGAATCTTCAGTTGCATGGGATTAATAGCATTGGGTTTTAGCTAGTGGGGCCCCTACACTATCATTCTATCGACTGAAAAACCATTTGTTGTAGTATCTCCAGCACTAGGGTTTTGGTCAATGAGGCATAGTGCAATTTCTAAAGATGATTTCTATTTTCAATATTACTCTATCGAGCATTTTTTGCTAGTGTAGTCGCATGGGAATTGGCCAAACAGACTTGCGGGAGCTTACGAAACTCCATTATGCTGCTCGGTTTGGATTTTATGCCCCTAGACCAAATTGGCCACTTGTCCCTGAATGGCGCAAGGAGGCGAGTTACAACTATCAATAAAACTCAAACCGAGACTCGTATGCACAAACCGTCAGTTGAATTGGATCTGTAGCACTGGGTTTTATCTATTGGGGATCTTACTCTATCATTCCTTCAATTGGAAAACCATTTGTTGGAGTATCTCCAACACTAGGGTTTTGGTCAATGAGGCATTGTGCAATTTCTGAAGAGGAGGTTGATTTTCAAGAACATTGTGTCGGGTCTTTTTGGCTAGAGTAGTCATGTGGTCCTTGGCCAAATAGACTTGCAGGAGCTTATGGAAGTTCGTTATGCTACTCTGTTTGGATTTTATGCCCCCAGACCAAATTGACCACATGCCCTTAAATGGATTGAGGAGGCGAGTTGCTTCTCTTGATAAAAATCAAATCGGGACCCATATGCATGAACCATCAGTTGCATTGGATTAAGAAAACTGGTTTTTATCTAGTGGGGCCCCTATGCTATCATTCCGTTGACCAAAAAAACAATTGTTGTAGTATCTCCGGCACTAGCGTTTTGGTCAATGAGGCATAGTGCAATTTCTGAAGATGATTTTGATTTTCAAGAACACTCTATCGAGCATTTTTTTCTAGTGTAGTCGCATGGGAATTGGCCAAACAGACTTGCGGGAGCTTACGAAACTCCATTATGCTGCTCGGTTTGGATTTTATGCCCCTGGACCAAATTGACCACGTGTCCTTGAATGGCCTAAGGAGGTGAGTTGCAACTATCAATAAAACTCAAACCGAGACTCGGATTCACGAACCGTCAGTTGCGTTGGATCCGTAGTACTGGGTTTCAGCTATTGGGGCTCTTACTCTATCATTCTTTCAACCGAAAAACCATTTGTTGGAGTATCTCCAACACTAGGGTTTTGGTCAATGAGGCATTGTGTAATTTCTAAAGAGGAGGTTGATTTTCAAGAACACTATGTCAGGTCTTTTTGGCTAGTGTAGCCATGTGGGCCTTGGTCAAACAAACTTGTCGGAGCTTAAGGAATTCTGTTATGCTACTCGGTTTGGATTTTATGCCCCTGGACCAAATTGACCACATGTCTAAATGGCTTGAGGAGCTGAGTTTAAAATCACGATAAAACTCAAACCAGGACTCAGATGCATGAATCATCAGTTGCATTAGATTAAGAGCACCCTTTTTAAGCTAGTGGGGCCCCTACGCTATCATTCCGTCGACCGGAAAACCATTTGTTGGAGTATCTCCATGTAAATACTAACCTTGTACAATATCTACTACAAATGAATATTCAGAAAAGAACAGAAAAGATACAATGGCAAATACAAACATTACACAAAGATTTTTCTCCTGGAAACCCAAACCAGGAAAACCAACATATTCTATATTCATTCATTGTGTTACAATGTTTACAATGCAAAATACATATAGGAGCCAGCGGCATCCAAAACCCTAACCCAATGACCTGGATTAGTAAAAAACCCTAATTCCTTAACTGGAAATAAAAAACCATCGACAAAGAAACCATGTGCGAAAAACCACCTAAATATAATGCGGTCCCGAAAATGCGATCCCGAAAAATGTGGTCCCGGTGCGAAAAAAAATGTAGGGGGCGCTGCCCCTACACCCCCCCTCTAACCCCCCTGCACGCCCGACACAGATGCTCAAACACTACTACTCGTGCAAAGAATATAACACATACCCAACACTCCGGCACTAGGGTTTTGGTCAATGAGACAGAGTGCAATTTTTGAAGATGAGGTTGATTTTCAAGAACACTATGCTGGCATTTTTGGCTAGTGCAGTTGCATGGAAATTGTCCAAACATACTTGTGGGAGCTTACGGAATGTTTTTATGCTGCTTGAATTGGATTTTATGCCCTCGAACCAAATTGGCCACATGTCCTTGAATGGCTTGAGGAAGCAAGTTGCAACTATCGATAAAACTCAAACCGGGACTCAGGTGCATGAATCGTCAGTTGCATTGGATCCAGAGTACCTGGTTTCAACTATTGGGGCTCCTACCCTATCATTTTGTCGACCTAAAAAAAAACGTTGGAGTATCTCCAACACTAGGGTTTTGGTCAATGAGGCATAGTGCAATTTCTGACGAGGAGATCGATTTTCAAGAACACAGTGTCAAGTTTTTTTGGCTAGTGTATTCACGTGGTCGTTGGCCAAATAGACTTGCAAGAGCTTATGGAAGTTCGTTATGCTACTCTGTTTGGATTTTATGCCACGGGACCAAATTGACCATGTCATGTCCTAAAATGGTTTGAGGAGGCGAGTAGCAACTCTCGATAAAAATCAAACCAGGACTCATATGCATGAACCGTTAGTTGGATTGGATTAAGAGCACCGGGTTTCAGCTAGTGGGGCCTCTATGCTATCATTCCATCGATCGAAAAACAATTTCTTGTAGTATCTTCGGCACTAGGGTTTTGGTCAATGAGGCATAGTGCAATTTCTGAATATGAGTTCGATTTTCAAGAACACTCTGTCAAGCATTTTTTTCTAGTGTATTTGCATGGGAATTAGCCAAACACACTTGTGGGAGCTTACGAAACTCTATTATGCTTCTCGGTTTGGATTTTATGCCTCTGGACCAAATTGGCCACATGTCCTTGAATGGCCTGAGGAGGCAAATTGCAACTATCAATAAAACTCAAACTGAGACTCGGATGCACGAACCATCAATTGCATTGGATCCGTAGCATTAGGTTTCAGCTATTGGGGCTCTTACTCTATCATTCCTTCGACTGGAAAACTATTTGTTGGAGTATCTCCAACACTAGGGTTTTGGTCAATGAGGCATTGTGCAATTTCTAAAGAGGAGGTCGATTTTCAAGAACATTGTGTCAGGTCTTTTTGGCTAGTGTAGTCACATGGTCCTTGGCTAAATAGACTTGCAAGAGCTTATGGAAGTTCGTTATGCTACTCAATTTGGACTTTATGCCCCTGGCCCAAATTGACCACGTGTCCTTAAATGGCTTGAGGAGCTGAGTTGCAAATCTCGATAAAAATCAAACCCGGACTCATATGCATGAACTGTCAGTTGTATTGGATTAACTAAACTGGGTTTCAGCTAGTGGGGCCCCTACGCTATCATTCTGTCGACCGAAACACCATTTTTTGTAGTATCTCTGACACTAGAGTTTTGGTCAATGAAGCATAGTGCAATTTTTGAAGATGAGTTCGATTTTTAAGAACACTTCGTCGAGCATTTTTTTCTAGTGTAGTCGCATGGGAATTGGCCAAACAAACTTGCGGGAGCTTAGGAAATTGGCCACATGTCCTGGAATGACTTGAGGAGACGAGTTGCAACTATCGATAAAACTCAAACCGAAACTCAGATGAATGAACCTTTAGTTGCATTGGATCCAGAGTACCTAGTTTCAACTATTGGGGCTCCTACCCTATCATTTCGTCGACCGAAAAACAATTTGTTGGAGTATCTCCAACACAAGGGTTTTGGTCAATGAGGCATAGTGCAATTTCTGAAGAGGAGGTTGATTTTCAAGAACACTGTGTCAGGTCTTTTTTGGCTAGTGTAGTCACGTGGTCCTTGGCCAAATAGACTTGCAAGAGCTTATGGAAGTTCATTATGCTACTCTTTTTAGATTTTATGCCCCCAGAACAAATTGACCACATGTCCTTAAATGGCTTGAGGAGGCGAGTTGCAGCTCTCGATAAAAATCAAACCGAGACTCATATGCATGAACCTTCAGTTGCATGGGATTAAGAGCATTGGGTTTTAGCTAGTGGGGCCCCTACACTATCATTCTATCGACCGAAAAACCATTTGTTGTAGTATCTCCAGCACTAGGGTTTTGGTCAATGAGGCATAGTGCAATTTCTGAAGATGATTTCTATTTTCAAGATTACTCTATCGAGCATTTTTTGCTAGTGTAGTCGCATGGGAATTGGCCAAACAGACTTGCGAGACCTTACGAAAATCCATTATGCTGCTCGGTTTGGATTTTATGCCCCTGGACCAAATTGGCCACTTGTCCCTGAATGGCCTAAGGAGGTGAGTTGCAACTATCAATAAAACTCAAACTGAGACTTGGATGCATGAACCGTCAGTTGAATTGGATCTGTAGCACTGGGTTTTATCTATTGGGGATCTTACTCTATCATTCCTTCAATTGGAAAACCATTTGTTGGAGTATCTCCAACACTAGGGTTTTGGTCAATGAGGCATTGTGCAATTTCTGAAGAGGAGGTTGATTTTCAAGAACATTGTGTCGGGTCTTTTTGGCTAGTCTAGTAACGTGGTCCTTGGCCAAATAGACTTGCAGGAGCTTATGGAAGTTCGTTATGCTACTCTATTTGGATTTTATGCCCCTGGACCAAATTGACCACATGTCCTTAAATGGAATGAGGAGGCGAGTTGCATCTCTTGATAAAAATCAAATCGGGACTCATATGCATGAACCATCAGTTGCATTGGATTAAGAGAATTGGTTTTTATCTAGTGGGGCCCCTATGCTATCATTTCGTTGACCGAAAAAACAATTGTTGTAGTATCTCCGACACTAGAGTTTTGGTCAACGAGGCATAGTGCAATTTCTGAAGATGATTTTGATTTTCAAGAACACTCTGTCAAGCATTTTTTTCTAGTGTAGTCGCATGGGAATTGGCCAAACAGACTTGCGGGAGCTTACGAAACTCCATTATGCTGCTCGGTTTGGATTTTATGCCCCTGGACCAAATTGACCACATGTCCTTGAATGGCCTAAGGAGGTGAGTTGCAACTATCAATAAAACTCAAACCGAGACTCGGATTCACAAACCGTCAGTTGCGTTGGATCCGTAGTATTGGGTTTCAGCTATTGGGGCTCTTACTCTATCATTCTTTTGATCGAAAAACCATTTGTTGGAGTATCTCCAACACTAGGGTTTTGGTCAACGAGGCATTGTGTAATTTCTAAAGAGGAGGTTGATTTTCAAGAACACTATGTCGAGTCTTTTTGGCTAGTGTAGCCATGTGGGCCTTGGTCAAACAAACTTGTCGGAGCTTAAGGAAGTTTGTTATGCTACTCGGTTTGGATTTTATGCCCCTGGACCAAATTGACCACATGTCTAAATGGCTTGAGGAGGTGAGTTTAAAATCGCGATAAAACTCAAACCAGGACTTAGATGCATGAATCGCCAGTTACATTGGATTAAGAGCACCCTTTTTCAGTTAGTGGGGCCCCTACGCTATCATTCCGTCGACCGAAAAACCATTTGTTGGAGTATCTCCATGTAAATACTAACCTTGTACAATATCTACTGCAAACAAATATTTAGAAAAGAACAGAAAAGATACAATGGCAAATACAAACATTACACAAAGATTTTTCCCCTGGAAACCCAAACCGGGAAAACCAACATATTCTATATTCATTCATTGTGTTACAATGTTTACAATGCAAAATACATATAGGAGCCAGCAACATCCAAAACCCTAACCCAATGACCTGGATTAGTAAAAAACCCTAATTCCTTAACCGGAAATATAAAACCATCGACAAAGAAACCATGTGCGTAAAACCACCTAAATATAATGCGGTCCCGAAAATGCGATCCCAAAAAATGTGGTCCCAGTGCAAAAAAAAAATTCGGGGGTGCTGCCCCTACACCCCCCCTCTAACCCCCCTGCACGCCCGACGCAGATGCTCAAACACTACTACTCGTGCAAAGAATATAACACATACCCAACACTCCGGCACTAGGGTTTTGGTCAATGAGGTAGAGTGCAATTTCTAAAGATGAGGTTGATTTTCAAGAACACTATGCCGACATTTTTGGCTAGTGCAGTTGCATGGAAATTGTCCAAACATACTTGTGGGAGCTTACAGATTGTTGTTATGCTACTTGATTTGGATTTTATGCCCTCGAACCAAATTGGCCACATGTCCTTGAATGGCTTGAGGAAGCAAGTTGCAACTATCGATAAAACTCAAACCGGGACTCAAGTGCATGAACCGTCAGTTGCATTGGATCCAGAGTACCTGGTTTCAACTATTGGGGCTCCTACCCTATCATTTCGTCGACCTAAAAAAAATTCGTTGGAGTATCTCCAACACTAGGGTTTTGGTCAATGAGGCATAGTGCAATTTCTTACGAGGAGGTCGATTTTCAAGAACACTGTGTCGGGTCTTTTTGGCTAGTGCAGTCACGTTGTCGTTGGCCAAATAGACTTGCAAGAGCTTATGGAAGTTTGTTATGCTACTATGTTTGGATTTTATGCCCCGGGACCAAATTGACCACATGTCCTAAAATGGTTTGAGGAGGCGAGTAGCAACTCTCAATAAAAATCAAACCAGGACTCATATGCATGAACCATCAGTTGGATTGGATTAAGAGCACTGGGTTTCAGCTAGTGGGGCCCCTACACTATCATTCCGTCGACCGAAAAACCATTTCTTGTAGTATCTCTAGCACTAGGGTTTTGGTCAATGAGGCATAGTGCAATTTCTAAAGATGAGTTCGATTTTCAAGAACACTCTGTCAAGCATTTGTTTCTAGTGTATTTGCATGGGAATTAGCCAAACACACTTGTGGGAGCTTACGAAACTCTATTATGCTTCTCGGTTTGGATTTTATGCCTCTGGACCAAATTGGCCACATGTCCTTGAATGGCCTGAGGACGCGAATTGCAACTATCAATAAAACTCAAACTGAGACTCGGATGCACGAACCATCAGTTGCATTGGATCCGTAGCACTAGGTTTCAGCTATTGGGGCTCTTACTCTATCATTCCTTCGACCGGAAAACTATTTGTTGGAGTATCTCCAACACTAGGGTTTTGGTCAATGAGGCATTGTGCAATTTCTAAAGAGGAGGTCGATTTTCAAGAACATTGTGTCAGGTCTTTTTGGATATTGTAGTCACATGGTCCTTGGCTAAATAGACTTGCAAGAGCTTATGGAAGTTCGTTATGCTACTCAATTTGGACTTTATGCCCCCGGCCCAAATTGACCACATGTCCTTAAATGGCTTGAGGAGGTGAGTTGCAACTCTCGATAAAAATCAAACCCGGACTCATATGCATGAACCGTCAGTTGTATTGGATTAACCGAATTGGGTTTCAGCTAGTGTCTCCGACACTAGGGTTTTGGTCAACGAAGCATAGTGCAATTTTCGAAGATGAGTTCGATTTTCAAGAACACTCCGTCGAGCATTTTTTGCTAGTGTAGTCGCATGGGAATTTGCCAAACAAACTTGCGGGAGCTTAGGAAACTCCATTATGCTACTCAGTTTGGATTTTATGCCCTTGGACCAAATTGGCCACATGTCCTTGAATGGCCTGAGGAAGTGAGTTGCAACTATCAATAAAACTCAAACCGAGACTTGGATGCACGAACCGTCAGTTGCGTTGGATCCGTAGCACTAGGTTTCTGCTATTGTGGGTTTTACTGTATCATTCCTTCAACCAGAAAACCATTTGTTGGAGTATCTCCAACACTAGGGTTTTGGTCAATGAGGCATTATGCAATTTCTGAAGAGGAGGTCGATTTTCAAGAACACTATGTCGGGTCTTTTTGTCTAGTGTAGTCATGTGGGCCTTGGCTAAATAGACTTTTCAAAGCTTAAGGAATTCTTCTATGCTACTCGGTTTGGATTTTATGCCCCTGGACCAAATTGACCACATGTCTCTAAATGGCTTGAGGAGGCGAGTTGAAACTCACGATAAAACTCAAACCGAGACTCAGATGCATGAATCATCAGTTGCATTGGATTAAAAGCACCATTTTTCAGCTAGTGGGGCCCCTACGCTATCATTCCATCGACTGGAAAACCATTTGTTGGAGTATGTCTGAGACTAGGGTTTTGGTCAATGAGGCATAGTGCAATTTGTGAAGATGAGGTCGAATTTCAAGAACACCATGCCGACATTTTTGGCTAGTGCAGTTGCATGGAACTTGTCCAAACAGACCTGTGGGAGCTTACATAACTCTGTTATAATGCTCGATTTGGATTTTATGCCCTCAAACCGAATTGGCCATATGTCCTTGAATGGCTTGAGGAGGTGAGTTGCAACTATTGATAAAACTCGAACCAGGACTTGGATGCATCAATTGTCAATTGCATTGGATATGGAGTACCTGGTTTCAACTATTGGGGCTCCTACCCTATCATTCTGTTGACCAAAAAACAATTTGTTGGAGTATCTCCAACACTAGGGTTTTGGTCAATGAGGCATAGTGCAATTTCTGAAGAGGCGGTTGATTTTCAAGAACATTGTGTCGGGTATTATTGGCTAGTGTAGTCATGTAGTCCTTAGCCAAATAGACTTGCAAGAGCTTATGGAAGTTCGTTATGTTTCTATGTTTGGATTTTATGCCCTCGAAACAAATTGACCACATGTCCTTAAATAGCTTGAGGAGAAGAGTTGCAACTCTCGATAAAAATCAAAACGGGACTCATATGCATGAACCATCAGATGCATTAGGTTAAGAGCACTGGGTTTCAGCTAGTGGGGCCCCTACGCTATCATTTCGTCGACCGAAAAACCATTTTTTGTAGTATCTTTGGCACTAGGGTTTTGGTCAATGAGGCATAGTGCAATTTCTGAAGATGAGTTTGATCTCCAAGAACACTATGTAGAGCATGTTTTGCTAGATTATTCGCATGGGAATTGGCCAAACAGACTTGCAAGAGATTACAAAACTCCATTATGACGCTTAGTTTGGATTTTATGCCCCTGGACCAAATTGGCCACATGTCCTTGAATGGCCCGAGGAGGCGAGTTGCAACTATCAATAAAACTCAAACCGAGACTCGGATGCACGAACTGACAGTTGCATTGGATCCATAGCACTGGGTTTCAAATATTGGGGATCTTACTCTATCATTCCTTCAACTGGAAAACCATTTGTTGGAGTATCTCCAACACTAGGGTTTTAGTCAATGAGGCATTGTGCAATTTCTGAAGAGGAGGTCAATTTTCAAGAACACCATGTCGTGTATTTTTGGCTAGTGTAGTCATGTCGGCCTTGGCCAAACATACTTGTTGAAGCTTAATGAAGTCTATTATGCTACTCGGTTTGGATTTTATTCCCTTGGACCAAATTGACCACATGTCTCTAAATGTCTTGAGGATGCGAGTTGAAACTCGCCATAAAACTCAAACTAGGACTTAGATGCATGAATCGTCAATTGCATTGGATTAAGAGCACCATTTTTCAGCGAGTGGGGCACCTACGCTATCATTTTGTCGACCAAAAAACCATTTGTTGGAGTATCTCCAGTACTAGGGTTTTGGTCAATGAGGCATAGTGCAATTTCTGAAGATGAGGTCGATTTTCAAGATCACTATGATGACATTTTTGGCTAGTGCAGTTGCATGGAACTAGTCCAAATAGACTTGTGGGATCTTACATAACTCTGTTATGCTGCTCGATTTGTATTTTATGCCCTCGGACCAAATTGGCCACATGTCCTTGAATGGCTTGAGGAGGCTAGTTGCAACTATCGATAAAACTCAAAATGAGACTCAGATGCATGAACCGTTAGTTGCATTAGATCCGGAGTACCCGATTTTAACTATTAGGGCTCTGACCCTATCATTCTATCGACCAAAAAACAAATTGTTGGAGCATCTCCAACACTAGGGTTTTGGTCAATGAGGCATAGTGCAATTTTTGAAGAGGAGGTCAATTTTCAAGAACACTGTGTCAGTTCTTTTTGGATATTGTAGTCACGTGGTCCTTGGCCAAATAGACTTGCAAGAGCTTATGGAAGTTCGTTATGCTACTTTGTTTGGATTTTATGCCCCTAGAGCAAATTGACCACATGTCCTTAAATGGATTGAGCAGGCGAGTTGCAACTCTCGATAAAAATCAAACCGAGACTCATATGCATGAACCGTTAGTTGCATTTGATTAAGAGCATTGAGTTTCATCTAGTGGGGCCCCTACGCTATTGATCCATCGAGAGAAAAACCATTTGTTGTAGTATCTCTAACACTAGGGTTTTGGTCAATGAGGCATAGTGCAATTTCTGAAGATGAGTTTGATTTTCAAGAACACTCTGTTGAGCATTTTTTGCTAGTGTAGTCGCATGGGAATTAGCCAAACAGACTTGCGGGAGCTTACAAAACTCCATTCTGCTGCTCGGTTTGGATTTTATGCCCCTGGACCAAATTGGACACATGTCCTTGACTGGCCTGAGGAGGCGAGTTGCAACTATCAATAAAACTCAAAACGAGACTCAAATGCATGAATTGTCAGTTGCATTGGATCCATAGCAATGGGTTTCAGCTATTGTGGGCTCTTACTCTATCATTCTTTCGACCGGAAAACCATTTGTTGGAGTATCTCCAACACTAGGGTTTTGGTCAATGAGGCATTGTGCAATTTCTGAAGAGGAGGTCGATTTTCAAGAACATTGTGTCGGGTCTTTTTGGCTAGTGTAGTCATGTGGCCCTTGGCCAAATAGACTTTTCGGAGCTTAAGGAAGTCTGTTATGCTACTCGGTTTGGATTTTATGCCCCTGGACCAAATTGACTACATGTCTCTAAATGGCTTGAGGAGACGAGTTGAAACTCGCGATAAAACTCAAACCGAGACTCAGATGCATGAATCGTCAGTTGCATTGGATTAAGAGCACCATTTTTCAGCTAGTGGGGCCCCTACGCTATCATTCTGTTGATCAAAAAACCATTTGTTTGAGTATCTTCGGTACTAGGTTTTTGGTCAATGAGGCATAGTGCAATTTCTGAAGATGAGGTTGATTTTCAAGATCACTCTATCGGGCGTTTTTGGCTATGGTATTGGTATTGGTATTGTATGGTATTGTATTGGTATTGGTATTGGTATGCTATTGGTATGCATATCTTTGCCAATATTGGTATGGTATACCATACCAATATTGGAAATGATATGGTAGACCAATACTTGGTATTGGTATACCAGTGCCATACCAATAACAATACCATACCAATATTGATATTGGTATGGTATTGGTATTGGTATGGCATTGGTATGCACATCATTGCCAATACATACCTTTTTCATGCAATGGTATGCAAAGGTATTGGTATTGGTATGCAATGGTATGTAATGGTATTGGTATTGGTATGGTATGTTGTTGGTATTGGTATGGTATTGGTATGCATATCATTGCCAATGCATACTATTGCCATGCAATGGTATGCAATGGTATTGGTATTGGTATGAAATGGTATGGATTGGTATGGTATTGGTATGGCATGGTATAGTATGGTATTGGTATTGGTATGGTATGGTACGGTATTGGTATTTGTATGGTAATGATATTAGTATGGTATTGGTATTGATATGGTATGGTATTGGTATTGGTATGGTATAATATGGTATTGATATTGGTATGGTATTGGTATTGTTATGGCATTGGTATGCATATCATTGCCAATGCATACCATTACCATGTAATGGTATGCAATGGTATTGGTATTGGTATGCAATGTTATGGTATTGGTATTGGTATTGTTATTGGTATGCAATGGTATGGTATTGGTATTGGTATTGGTATTGTATTCGTATGGTATTGGTATGGTATGGTATGGTATTGGTATTGGTATTCTTGGGATTTTCAAGAGAGAATTTAGCATAATGGCAATGTTATGTGAAACTTTATCTCATATTCAGGTAAGGATTAGGGATGAGAAATATAATTTGTTTTGGTCCAAGAATCCTATTATAAGATAATAGATTGCAAATCTATGGTACAATACTATGTTACGTAATGACAAACAAGACAAAATCATTGTGGTGGAAACCCCTTTGGAATATTAGATCTCCTATGAAGACACGTGTTTATATGTGGCTAGTGTTGAGAAACAAGTTACTTCTTTGAGATCATTTGCAAAGAAGAAGTAACCAAGGGCCTGGCATGTGTTCACTTTGTAAGATGGATGATGAAGTTATCACCCATCTATTAGTGAAAAACAACTATGTTAGATAAGGTCCAAGGGAAAGAAGGCCCTATGAATGTTGGATGAGAATCCAAGTTATCCAAATAGTAGGAAAATATAAATAAATTAAACAATAGTGGCAAAGGCCTGCTAGGCAAACTGTGTTTGTTATCAGGAGCCACAAAATAAGGGCTAGTATTTTCAAACTCCATAAATTGCAAGGAACATTCCACAAGTTCATAATATTCAAAGGAAATAAAGGACAAGGATGCCCAAATGGGGAGCCATTGACAAAAACTAGGAAAAAAACAAGGCAAGGGATCCTTCAGTACTATTGATACCTCGTTCTCCATCCATATTACAAAATCGGTCCACTTTTTATTTTGTAACATTTCTTTCTAAAAATGAGTTGGATGCCGACCATATTTGTCTTCATGTCAAAACATGGCACATGGACTAGTTAAACTAATAAATATGTAATCATTTACTTTTTCTAGGAAAAATAAAAATAAAACATTTCACACAATAAATATACTTACAAAGGTGCAGATCAAGGCTTGTAAATATTTTTGGCCACTATGATGCATGGATTGGAGTTTTTCAAGCCTAGATTTGGAGGCTTTGTCCTGAAACATAAAGTAAGTCAATTGAACTATCCACAAATAAAATATAAAAATCGTTTAAGAAAATTTATATAATATTATGAACAAATTGAAATACTCAGATACTCTCCTCCTAGACTTCCTTCGTGCATTTGACTTCTCATATGATTTGACAAGTTCTTTCCATACTTTTATATTGACATCAATTGGCCTTTTTTGAGCCTTAGCTCGCGCGGGAGTTTTTTGATATTCTTTGTTTGATTGCACCTAAATCTCTTGCAATTTTGAGACATTTGTCTTTTCACATTTTTTACTGACCAACCTATGCCAAATTCAGAATCCATCTCATGAATTACAGCTTTATGCAGGTACATTGTTATCTTTGAGAAAGGAAAATGGAGATGGTATTTGAACCGTTGAAGGCATGATTCCTTCAACCTGTTCAAAAAAACCTTTCCGACATCTGACATTCTTATTTCTCCTGAAATCATGTCATATTCTATCCTTGTATCATAGTTCCCAATGCAAGTTCCAAAACATGGTGTGGTGGACGAAGTTTGGGTCCCAGGAGTGGCTTCGACATTGGAGGTCTCTGCTCTCTGTTCCATATTCTTAGAGGTCACCGTATATAATTTCCTCCTTGATTTTTTGCTCGATCCAAGAGTGGTTGGGGAATCAATTGATTCCCTTTAATAGGGTTGATTTGCTTGCAATGTCTCAGGCGTCTTAGTGGATCATTTTTCTATGCATTTTGCAAGCGTTTTCAAGTCTACACCGTCAAGTTTTTTTATGGCCTCTATCCCCAATATCGAAGCCAATGCATCTTTCTCCTGGTCAGTCTCATGTCCCTAGATATATAAAATATTTTTTTTTGTGTTAAAATCTTCAATAAAAAACAAATAACTAAAAATAAAATAAAATAAATGAGACAATTAAAAATCTATAAATTGAGAAGTACTTACCTCATTATGGATAGAATTTGTTTCCTTCCCTCTACTTGACATTTTAAACAAGCTAGAGAAAATCTCTTCTGCCAAGATTTGGGCAAGTGGGCTTTGTGACGATTTTTGAAGGTACTTATTTCTTCTTTCTTCTTCCTGGTCTTTTTTTTCCTATTCTAACAAGGATAAGCAAATTTCAAACTCAGATAGACCATAAAATATGAGGAAATTTATATGTAAAGAGGTTGAATTATGAAATTTGATAATTGTTTTACCAATCTCAGTTCGCCCTTAGGAAACCCCCAAATCGTGCTTTGGTCTTACCCTATCTCTGTTCTCCCTAGGAAACACCCAAATCGTGTTGAAGTCCAAATCTAGTTTGAAAATTAGTTGGTATGCTCACATCGAGTCTCCCTTCGCCCTAGGAAACACCCAAAACGTGTTGGAGTTGAAATGCAGCAAGAAATTCACTTGAACTATCATGCTCTATCTCCAATCACCCTGGAAAACACTCAAATCGTGTTGGAGTCGAAATGTAGAAGGGAATTAAGTTGGATAGGTCACAATCTTTCTCCATTCACCATAGCAAACTCCCAATTCATTTTTTTGTATTTCTTCCCCTCCAAAATGGAAAATTCGTCCCCTTGCCCGCATATATATGCATTTTTTAGGATTTACATATCAGTGGGAATATTCGTCCCTTGCCCGTGGGTATTTTCATTTTTTTAAATGTCTACATATTAGTTGATGCTAAATTGGGCGCCAGCAACGCCTATTTTAGCACTGATTTATCCCCTTAACGTAATCAATTATGGGCACCTTAGTGGGTGCAAAACACGCCAGGGAATGCGCCTAAATTTTGTCAAAACATGTCCATTTAGGGCCTAAATGGAAATGGGATAAATGTAAGAAAAAATCTCTCCATAATGTAACATCATAACAATGGTAATGTAGTTCCTCTAATGCAAATGGGATAAATGATTGCATCTGTTATAACCCTATAATTCATAGGATCATATGTTGATTGGAAATTTTTCACTCTGGGTGTATAGGTTTGCAAATAATATTTCATCTCTGCAAATTATTTTCAAGAGAAGCAGTGCACCAAACCCTCAAAAAGTCATTAAGCCTAAGTTTTGCCTCATATATTGCATTCACGCCTGAAGAATAAAGACGCGCTTAGATTGACAGTCGATCTAGCGGTGTGTAGATCAATGGCTGACAGTGGATTCCAGACCCCCTCGACTG
>SNQJ01S0011859.1:69530-92138 GCA_010110895.2 Picea sitchensis | reverse complement strand
TCCATGGATTAACACCCAATTGGTCCATGATCTCTATTTAAAGAGCATGGAGGGTCATTTGTCGATGATCGATTGTGAGAAACTCTCTTGTAAAATCTCTCTGTAATCTTTTTCTTTGCATTAATAAACTGCTCCAAGTGGCCTTGTTGGCTGGGGCCGTGGATGTTTCCCCGTAGGGGTTTTTCCATGTGAAAACATCGGTGTGTTGATCTTTGATCTGGTTATGTGAGTGGTTACTGAAGGTGTTCGTCCTCTGTTGGAATACTTGTGTTGTCAAACATTTACATCTACACTTTCTACACGATAATTTCGTCCATATGCCCACATTGCAGGATATTTCCTCGCCTGTGAAAGACCATTTATTTCAGTGAAAACAAATATAATGACAAATATTAAAATAGTTAATAGTGTCAAAATTGTAAGGAAACAACATTTTGTAAAATTTCAACTGTACCTTTCTTTCACATCCTCTACACATGTTGATTTTATCTTTTGTTATGTTTGAATCTATGCATGCATCTTCTATTTTATTTTGAATTTGTTTAGTAACCCATTCTAGAGTGTAATCTTTGCCCCATTCCCCAAGCAGATCACTGGGAAGTGGAGTGTTCCTTGGGTTGGATCTCTTAAACTGTCTCCTTGCTTCTAACACTTCTTCTCTCTTTTTATCATACAAATCAATCCATTTGTTCATAAATCCCATGTGGTACATAATGAACTTGTTGAGTGTTGGAATTTCTTCTACACCTATTACATGTCAACATGTTTATTTCAAACTCCAAATGTTATTAAGTTAATTTGACAAATAAACAACAAAGAAAATTAATGATTGCAAGGAAAACAACCACATTAATGATCATGAATTTACTTACAAATTTCTACTTGAACACCATTAGATTGTGGTTTTTCTCCATCAATAATATCTGATGCTCATTCTTCATCCTAGAAGCATGGCCCATCTTCAAAATCCTTACCAAGGAATTCAGATAGGAAGAAAAATGATTCATTCAATACATACCCTTTAGCCATACAACCCTCTGGATGTGCCTTTTGTCGAACATATATTTTTAGAGTTTTCATATACCTCTCAAAGAAAAACATCCACCTCATTGATACGACACCCGCCAATTCAATGTCATCGACTAGGTGTATAAGTAAATGGACTTGTAGGTCCATGAAACTTGTAGGGAGGTCCTTATCAAATACACATACAACTTCTACAATTTCCTTCTTCCATTTTGGTACTTCACATTCATGGATCTCCTTGGAGGTCACCCACCTATTATAAGAATAGTAAATTAGTATGAAACTTTAGTGAAAAATTAAAATGGAATATAATATCTCTATGTCTCTCACACATGAACATTTCATACCACATACCTTGTAAATGATGACAATCGACTTATGACATTCCTTAAGTTAGCGGTAAGACATGAATCCCCCCTAATTGACAGTGGCATGATATGCTATCAAACACATTCATCATAGGTCATTAGTAATTTTTCACACAACAAAATATCAAAATATATTTAGTACTAAATCAATGTTACCAGTAAAACTTAAATGATGATATATAATACCTTCAGAAAATTATGAAAATCATGTGCTTTAAATCCTGTGATATGTCCATCAACTGTAAAATTTTTATCCAATGATGACCTGTAGCCAGTAGGTGTCCTTATTGAACGGATGACATTTTTTAATTGGTCTAGATATTTTTTTTTTTAAATCCATGGAGCTTCGACATATGTTTCATTTTCCCTTTTTGGCCACAAATGTCTTCTATCAAATTTGGTACGTGGAAGAGCAATATCTCTCCTCAAAGACAAGGTGTCCTTCTCTTTGCTTGATATATGTCGAAATATAGAATCTGGGACATTTTTGAAGATATGCGTAGGATCTAATAAGTGAGATATTAATAGATCCTTCTAGTAAGGGAGCTCATAAAATATGGATTTCCTTTTCATTCCTTCTGGCATATTAACTAAAACTTGTTCTGGTTCTTCAATTGAATCACCCCGATCAAAACAATCCTAACAACCTTTCAATTCAACATCTTCATACTTCTTAATCCAATCACCTGGACCCATAATCATGGGAGGGCCTCTATTTTCAACTTTTCCATCAAATTGATTCTTTAGACGATTTCTAAACTTATGATTTGTTGGTAGAAAAACCCTATTGTTTGCGTAAATAAATTTATGTACATCTTTAGAATACCTCCCTTGAAATTGATCGGCACATCTTGGACATGCAAATATCCCCCTTGTTTGAAGCCCTGCAATTCAATAATTAATGTTAGTAGCATTATAATAAGAGTATAAAAGTAAGTATGAAAGTTGGGATGAAAATAAATTATGAGTGTGAATACATAAATATTTTATCTTACTAGAACAAACACCAAGTCCTGGGAAATCATGAATAGTCCAACATAGTACACCATACAACATGAAGGACCTATTTGATGGAGGACATGATATGCCATAAATTCTTATGCCTTTCCATAGTAGTTGCATCTCATCAATAAAAGATGCAATATAAACATCCATATTTTTAACTTGTTGTTTTCCTGGAACAATGAGAGTCAACATAAGGTGCTCATTTCTAACACTCATCCATGGGGGAATATTTTATACTATCAATCTGACTGGCCAAACACTATAATTTGAGCTGAGGAAAGAGAATGGGCACACTTTGTCAATTGCAAGACCAAACCTAATACTACGTGGTTCATCCTTGAATTTACTTGGCCATTTTTCCTCTATGTGTTTCATTGCTTTGGAGTCATCCAGAATTCACATGAATCCATCTTTACTCATGTTCTTTGCATGCCAGTCCATCAATTGTGCAAGTGACTTGCAACGAAAAATTCGTTGAAGTCTAGGTATAATTGGCATGTGACTTAAAGCCTTTTTTGGAACTGTAGGACCTTGTACATCTGTACGATATCTGTTCTCTTTGCATACAGGACATTCTACCTTGTTTTGATATTCACCTCTATATAAAATGAAATCATTTTTACATGAATAAATTTGTTTATATTCAATGCCCAACTCATCCAACAATTGACGTGCTTCTCTGCAAGTTGATGGAAACACATTCTCTTCAAAGAATATTTTAATTTTTAGTGCCTTGTAAGATTTCCAGATATTAAATCAATTAAATATTTGACTTATGATGAAAATGTTTGATATGTCTATCTACACTACTATTGTTTATATACAATATATGTTTTATAACATCCCATTAAAGAAATATAAACGTAGTTGATGAATGTTTACAAATTATGTACACCAATTGACAATGCAAAGTAAGAAATACATTTCAACTCACTTCAGTAGGGTAGTGAATCCTTTGTCTGACCAACCAAATAGTGATTTTATTTCTAATAATATCAATGTGCATGAAAGTTTTGAGGTTCTACTTGCACCCGATCTGAACATGGGTGTCTTCGCAGCTTGCTTGATTGGGTCTTTCAGGCTGTTATCATCAAGATTACATTGTTGGTAATTACCCCTACTATCATCATTACTACAACCATATGATCACTATCGTCATGATTGTTTCCATCCCTAAAGAAACCTATAATCATTTCATTCAATCCTTCTTCATGCACTGCATTTTCACTATCATCATCATCATTAAAGCTATGTGGCATGTTATAATTGTATGCTAATCTCATCAACTCTTCAAACTTATCAGCTGGTAGTATTCTCTTCAATGTTGCTCTTTTTTCCCTGGTATGGTTTAAAGGATGGTTTGGGTCATCCCGTCCAAATCTCAATAACCCAGTTTGATCTTGGGTATTAGTAGGTGGATCATCAATGTCTTCTATCTATCAACATACACAAGCATTATTTAATGTTTGGAAATAATTGGATAAATCGTAATTGTATCAATTTCAAATAAATATAATCAAATATATTGTATTAACCAATAAAACTGTAGAATGTATGAACATATATACATCAATTAAATAGCGAAATATTATTTTATATTGTAATTCTTTTATACAATAATTTAAAATAAAACACAATTTTGACAACATAGTGTATAAAATGTCAATCCACACTCATTGATTATTCTTTGGTTTTCTACCCTTACGAACATCCTTAGGGAGATCTATTTCTTCCCTTTTATTTTGTGCAGGAGTGCGTTTTAAGAAGGGGTAATTAATAAATAACTCATCCCCAATGGTAAGGTCCATAATAGCCTCAACCATTATCAATATATCAACCTCTCTTTCCATATCTCCATCTTTATCATTTATAACTTCAACAAATTGACAATTTGGTCTTACATTAGGGTCCATTCCCTTACTACTATTTATAAAACTTGAAATATTTTTGTGTGTGTATGCACGTCCATCTATATACATAAGATGACCTCTATTAATTTCTTTTCCACTTTCCAATTGGAGACGATGTGTATACATATTTGAATTTAGACCATATGCTGACATGCTAGGCTTATATTCTGCTAGACTTTTCCATTGACCACTGTAATATGATGGACCATAATATGATATTAATCTCCTAGTGGTTTGTTGTGAAATTTTTCTATTTTTAGATCCCACATGGAAATTTTGGACAATAAAGAGGCCCAGATTTGCTCCATGAATATTGGAGGGTCGTATCATGTACCTGTATCCCCAAAATTGAAACACCTCATACACTCTAGGTAGTTGTTGATCACTGGGCCAAGCACAATATAATCGACAATCAAATGTCTCTTTGTAAATTGATCTCAAACTCAGGGGCAAGTCATCATCTCCATCATATTCATTCTCATAGGGTATGTAGTCAACCTTCCCCTTGTCTTTAAGCAAATTATGTATCTTTAAAGCGGTTCTTGTTTTGTTACTTGTTTTAATCAAATCCTCATCTTCAGAGATGGTATATGTGCATATATTTTTGTTAGATGTATCATCTGATAAATGATCATCGCCCTCTAGGCTAGAAGTCGGTGATCTAGGAAAATTTAAACCAAGAACTTTATCCTGCAAGTATTCATTAAGAAAAAAATTAATTATTTAAATAATATAAAACAATGTTTAAAAGAAGTATACATATTATTTATATCAAATTGGAAAATTCCTTACCACAATTCCAATTGGATTTGAAATGATTATAGGAGGCATACTACCCACTAGAATCTCATCATCTATATAATGTCTTTGTACAATCACTCGTTTGAATTGTTTCTTTTCACAACACACAGAACATCCACAAAAAACATTTTTCTCAAAGTATTCATCCCATGTACTATATTCTAGACCAACCTCTTGTTCAGTGCAATCATTTGTTGTGTCTGCATGATCCATTGTCATATCCTCTTCCACCCATTGTCATGTACGTGATTTAATAGTTTTAGGTCCACATACATATCTTTTTCTTTTGCTAGTTGAATGCTCAAGCTCTACATTTTCTCCAATCTCCATCTAAAATAATCAACAACATGCATTAATTTCTGACAAGATTGGATAATACACTATAAAATTTAATAATTTCGTGAAAAAACATGGACATTTCACAAAATGCCATCAGATTAATTTTCCCTAAGTTAAGTAAAAATTAGAGTACATGATGTCCTGTGTCATCCATTGTGTCCTCATTTTATATGACATGATCTGTTTCCATGGGTGATATGAAATTTTTACTTGATCTTTAACCATTACTTGCATGTGAATTTCTTAATTGTTAACCATCTTTATGAATGCAAAATTAAAGAAATTTCATCACACATAAACATGTAAACATACTATCTAAGAACAAGAATTGGTAACGGAGTTCACCAGACTTCCTGGCTACCTCTCCGAGCCACTTTCCAAATGAGAAGGCTGATAGATTAAGTATTCAAATGCTTACAAAGTGACTTTTCAGTTCTTTCTGTCATATACAGAAACATACTTCAACCACAGCTACAAGATGAAATTCTGAGACTTTTAAGTATGAACATGGATACCTTTCCGTGTATCTGGAAGATTCTGTGAGCACTTTTCTGTTTGGATGCCTGAATGCAAAAATTGAAGCTGGATCTGGAATCCTTGTGAAACATCGAGACTTTTGAGTGTAAACTCGATATGTTTATGAAACTGGACTCCCACTGCCCTTTTTGGCACTATTCCCAATCTGCCTTGATTGTACAGTCCGTACGGCCTCGGATGTGTGCCAATGCTGAACCACCTCGGTCTGCGTGCAATTTAACTTTGGTCACTGTGCAGCATCACCTCGATCTGCATGCCTGTCTTTGCCTACATCAAAACTCATTCTTCCTCTCTGGTCTGCGTGCCAAAGCCTCATTTAAATATTAAAAAATGAAAGTTTTGGGGGCGCAAGCTATGGGCCATGCACCCTCCAAAATCCCCCATATTTCTGCAAGAGTTAAGGATTGCACGCCATATCATGCCACATCCCAAGGTGGTGGCATGTTGGTAGTTTTGGTTGTTAAAGTCATTGGGGGGGCGGAAGTCCCGAGGTCAAACCCGCGGGCTCCCCCTCTATACACATATATTTATACCCGCGTGCATTTTGTGATAACATATGGTTTTATGTTAAGGTTTTTGGGCATGATTTTTGGTGTATTAAATATATATTGACACATATATATATATATGAAATATATGTGCACGCGCGTTTTAATACCCATTATATAGTGTTATAGTATTATATGTTGGGTTTTTCCACGGTTTATAACATGGTTTTTAAAATACCCTATGTTTTTAACATGTGCTTTGGGTTTTATAATGTTTGTCATGTTTTTAATACCAAGGGGGCCTGGGTGTTGGCAAGGTCAAGGGCTAGGCCCTTGACCAACCCCCTTTTTTTATATCCAAACCAAATCATTTAACCATTTTTTAACCATATTTCACCAATTTTGACAGAACTTCAACTGTTTATATCTTTGTCACCTGGAGGCCGTTTTTCCTGAAACGAACATCACTGGAAAGTCATTGATGAGCTCTTACACTTTGTAAACTTTACTTTTCGATTTGAATACTTTAACTCTATCAAATTTTTATATGATCCACTTGGATCAAACCTTCCCACTGAAAATCTTTTTGGCAACAAAAAGTATGAAATCATTCAGAAAATAAGTGAGGGCATGATCTCCCCACTTGACCTGTATCACCTATCCATTTTTCCTGGAACTTGTACATCTGACTCAGCAATACAACAATCAACACTGCACTGAAATTGTTAAGTACATCAATCACATTCTTAATCACATCTTCATTCAACATTGTTGGACCCAACCACATACTGCGGATGAGTAATAAGCTGAATATAAACATTGAACATGTGAAAGAGATTGTACCCATACCATGCTGACTTTTATCCAAAACACTATCAACCAAAACAGGTGCATCGTAGTGATTTGACACTTCCTTTCATGTTTAGGATTCTTTTCTTCCTTACATTGTATAGACATAAGTGCCAAATTCTGACTTGCATTAACAACCCTTTTTAATTGTTGCGTAGTGCCCAATGATTTGTCATTTTTGAATGAATGTGAATGCACTATGTACTTAATTCCTTCTTTAAACAAGTGATACTGATTATGTTCTCGATAGAAGATCGCTTTTCGATCATATAAGTACAGACTACCCAACACAATTCCACAGATATCTAGTGGGACCACATCAAATTCAACCTCATATACAAACTTAGATGTAATTGCAAACTTTAGATCACATTGTTGTGTTACCTGTAATATTTTATCTTTGCATACCCAACCTAATGGATAAGGTTTCTTGTGTGGTTTCGTTGTTAATCCCAATTGTTTAACTACTTCTTCTGAAATAAGATTAGCTTGAGATCCACTATCTATGAGTGTGTTGATATTTGTTTGTTTTGTAATCACTCTTATATGAAACAATGCATTCCTCTTTCTATCCTCAGAATTGTCATTATCTTTAGAAGTAGAAACACATGAAGAACTAATTTTTGAATCATTATAAACAATAGGTTTACCTTTCACACCTATGATTGTTACCTTTGTTTCGTCCTCAGAATCTGATCCAAGGTCCTCAATGATAACCGTGGTTGTCTACTTCCTCTTCCGATCCTTAAAGCACTTTGGTTTCATTTCAAGATCTATCTTCCAACACTTTGCCTCTTCATTCCCTTGATTTTGACAATGCGAGCATGTAGGTCTCTCATCACCCTTCTTCATTGTAACTGCATGTTTAATTTTCCGCTTCTCCTTGCCTTCTTTTGCCTGGACGGATTCAGCTGAAGAAACATCATGAACACTCTTTCCTTTTGACTCAATGTGAGTTGCTTGAACACACACCTCATCAAGATTAGATGAATTAAACATCAATATCATATGACGTAAATAAGTATGCAATCCTCCTATATATTTGAGAAGAGTTTCTTGAGTGTAGAGAGGTATACCAAGTATCAATGCTCTTTTTCAAAATTCTTGTGTGTATTCTTGCACACTTTGTCGCTTACTTTGTCTCAAATTCTGCCAATCCATCATAGCTTGTTGCATATACCCTAATGGATAAAATTGTTTTTTAAGTGCTGAAGTGAACTCATACCAAGAGGAAACGATTTTTCCTTTCGTGACAAGATCCTCTTGCAATCTACTCTCCCACCAAATGAGAGCAGTCCCTCCAAGTTGGAGAGAAGCCAACTGAATTTTAACATCATCTTCAGTAAACTTTTGAATCCTACAATAAACTTCAATTTGACAGATCCAATTGTCCAATTTTTCAGCATTAAGTTCTCCATTATACATAGGTAAATCAAACTTAATATCAAGCTTTAAATGAGGTATATTAGGATCAACTTTTGTTTTTTGCTTTTCAAATGGAGAAGGAATAGAACCATCAGGAAGAGATGGAGAAGTTGGTGGAGTTTTAGAAGGTTCCTCACCGTCTTCTTCTTTTTTACCTTCTGTACTTGATGGTCCACCTTGTTCACCTTTCTTCCAATCTTGATAGAGCTCATCTACCATCGTTTGCATTCTCGTGAAAGCTTTCATAAATTCCTCTTCAGAAGGGATAGAAGACGCGGCTGCTTCTCCTTTTGGTGAAGACATCCTTCCTCTTTTTTAACCAATCTCTGGATCAAGCTCTTCAAGTTCCCCTTCACCACGCTGAAGCTTGGATCTTGTTAACATCAAATCACAAAGCAAATGGTTAACCTCGCTCTGATACCAAATTCATCTGAAATTTTTACTTGATCCTTAACCATTACTTGCATGTGAATTTCTTAATTGTTAACCATCTTTATGAATGCAAAATTAAAGAAATTTCATCACACATAAACATGTAAGCATACTATCTAAGAACAAGAATTGGTAACGGAGTTCACCAGACTTCCTAGCTACCTCTCCGGGCCACTTTCCAAATGGGAAGGCCGATAGATTAAGTATTCAAATGCTTACAAAGTGACTTTTCAGTTTTGTCTGTCATATACAGAAATAGACTTCAACAATAGTTGCAAGATGAAATTATGAGACTTTTAAGTATGAACATGGATACCTTTCCATGTATCTGGAAGATTCTGTGAGCACTTTTCTGTCTGGATGCCTGAATGCAAAAACTGAAGTTGGATCTGGAATCCTTGTGAAACATCGAGACTTTTGAGTATAAACTCAATATGTTTCTGAAACTGGACTCGCACTGCCCTTTTTGGCACTATTCCCAACCTGCCTTGATTGTACAATCCGTACGGCCTCGGAGGCCTGCCAATGCTGAACCACCTCGAACTATGTGCAAAAACTACCTCAGTCTACGTGCGATTTAACTTTGGTCACTGTGCAGCATCACCTCGATCTACGTGCCTATCTCTCCCTGCATCAAAACTTGTTCTTCCTCTCTGGTCTGCGTGCCAAAGCCTCATTTAAATATTAAAAAATGATATTTTTGGGGGCGTGAGCTATGGGCCACGTGCCCTCCAAAATCCCCCATTTTTCGGCAAGATTTAAGGATTGCGCGCCATATCCTGCCATGTCCCTAGGCGGTGGCACGTTGGAAGCATTGGTTGTTAAAGTCGTTGGGGGGGCGGAAGTCCTGGGGTCAAACCCACGGGCTCCCCCTCTATACACATATATTTATACCCGCGTGCATTTTGTGATAACATCTGGTTTTATGTTAAGGTTTTTGGGCGCGATTTTTGGTGTATTAAATATATATTGACACATATATATATATGAAATATATGTGCGCGCGTGTTTTAATACCCATTATATAGTGCTATAGTATTATATGTTGGGTTTTTCCATGGTTTATAACATGGTTTTTAAAATACCCTATGTTTTTAACATGTGCTTTGGGTTTTATAATGTTTGTCATGTTTTTAATACCAAGGGGGCCTCGATGTTGGCAAGGTCAAGGGCTAGGCCCTTGACCACCCCTTTTTTTTATATCCAAACCAAATCATTTAACCCTCTTTTTAACCATTTTTTAACCATATTCCGCCAATTTTGATAGAACTTCAACTGCTCATATCTTTGTCACCTGGAGGTCGTTTTTCTTGAAACAAATGTCACTAGAAAGTCGTTGACGAGCTCTTCCACTTTGTAAACTTTACTTTTCCATTTGAATACTTTAACTCTATTGAATTTTGAGGTGATCCACCTGAATCAAACCTTCCCACTAAAAATCTTTTTGACAACAAAAAGTATGAAATCATTAAGAAAATAAGTGAGGGCATGATCTCCCCACTTGACCTGTATCACCTATCCATTTTTCCTGGAACCTGTACATCTGACTCAGAAATACAACAATCAACACTGCACTGACATTGTTAAGTACATCAATCACATTCTTAATCACATCTTCATTCAACATTGTCAGACCCAACCACATACTGCTGATGAGTAATAAGTTGAATATAAACATTGAACATGTGGAAGAGATTGTACCCATACCATGCTGACTTTTATCCAAAACACTATCAACCAAAACAAGTGCATCGTAGTGATTTGACACTTCCTTTCCATGTTTAGGATTCTTTTCTTCCTTACATTGTATAGACATAAGTGCCAAATTCCGACTTGCATTAACAACCCTATTTAATTGTTGTGTAATGCCTAATGATTTGTCGTTTTTGAATGAATGTGAATGCACTATGTACTTAATTCCTTCTTTCAACAAGTGATACTGATTATGTTCTCGATAGAAGATCGCTTTTCGATCATATAAGTACAGACTACCCAACATAATTCCACAGATATCTAGTGGGACCACATCAAATTCAACCTCATCTACAAACTTAGATGTATTGCAAACTTTAGATCACATTGTTGTGTTACCTGTAATCTTTTATCTTTGCATACCCAACCTAATGGATAAGGTTTCTTGTGTGGTTTTGTTGTTAATCCCAATTGCTTAACTACTTCTTCTGAAATAAGATTAGCTTGAGATCCACTATCTATGAGTGTGTCGATATTTGTTTGTTTTGTAATCACTCTTATATAAAACAATGCATTCCTCTTTCTATCCTCAGAATTTTCATTATCTTTAGAAGTAGAAGCACATGAAGAACTAATTTTTGAATCATTATCAACAATAGGTTTACCTTTGACACCTACGATTGTTACCTTTGTTTCGTCCTCAGAATCTGATCCAAGGTCCTCAATGATAACCATGGCTGTCTGCTTCCTCTTTTGATCCTTAAACCACTTTGGTTTCATTTCAGGATGTAGCTTCCAACACTTTTCCTCTTCATGCCCTTGCTTTTGACAATGCGAGCATGTAGGTCTCTCATCACCCTTCTTCATTGTAGCTGCATGTTTAATTTTCCACTTCTCCTTGCCTTCTTTTGCCTGGACGGATTCAGCTGAAGAAACATCATGAACACTCTTTCCTTTTGACTCAATGTGAGTTGCTTGAACACACACCTCATCAAGACTAATCGAATTAAACATCAATATCATATGACATAAATAAGTATGCAATCCTGCTAAATATTTGAGAAGAGTTTCCTGAGTGTAGAGATGTATACCAAGTATCAATGCTCTTTTTCGAAATTCTTGTGTGTATTCTTGCACACTTTGTCCCTTACTTTGTCTCAAATTCTGCCAATCCATCATAGTTTGCTACATATACACTAATGGATAAAATTGTTTTTTAAGTGTTGAAGTGAACTCATACCAAGAGGAAACGATTTTTCCTTTCGTGACAAGATCCTCTTGCGATCTTCTCTCCCACCAAATGAGAGCAGTCCCTCCAAGTTGGAGAGAAGTCAACTGAATTTTAACATCATCTTCAGTAAACTTTTGAATCTTACAATAAACTTCAATTTGACAGATCCAACTGTCCAATTTTTCAGCATTAAGTTCTCCATTATACATAGGTAAATCAAACTTAATATCAAGCTTTAAATGAGGTATATTAGGATCAACTTTTGTTTTTTTCTTTTCAAATGGAGAAGGAATAGAACCATCAGGAAGAGATGGAGAAGTTGGTGGAGTTTTAGGAGGTTCCTCACCACCTTCTTCTTTTTTACCTTTTGTACTTGATGGTCCACCTTGTTCACCTTTCTTTCGATCTTGATAGAGCTCCTCTACCATCATTTGCATTCTCATGAAAGATTTCATAAATTCCTTTTCAGAAGGGATAGAAGAAGCTGTTGCTTCTCCTTTTCATGAAGACATCCTTCCTCTTTTTGAACCAATCTTTGGGTCAAACTCTTCAAGTTGCCCTTCACCACGCTGAAGCTTGGATCTTGTTAACATCAACTCACAAAGAAAATGGTTAACCTCGCTCTGATACCAACTTGATCTGAAATTTTTACTTGATCTTTAACCATTACTTGCATGTGAATTTCTTAATTGTTAACCACCTTTATGAATGCAAAATTAAAGAAATTTCATCACACATAAACATGTAAGCATACTATCTAAGAACAAGAATTGGTAACGGAGTTCACCAGACTTCCTAGCTACCTCTCCGGGCCACTTTCCAAATGGGAAGGCCGATAGATTAAGTATTCAAATGCTTACAAAGTGACTTTTCAGTTCTGTCTGTCAAATACAGAAACAAAGTGACTTCAAATGCTTACAAAGTGACTTCAACAACAGCTGCAAGATGAAATTATGAGACTTTTAAGTATGAACATGGATACCTTTCCGTGTATCTGGAATATTCTGTGAACACTTTTCTGTCTAGATTCCTGAATGCAAAAAATGAAGCTGGATCTGGAATCCTTGCGAAAAATCGAGACTTTTGAGTATAAACTCGATATGTTTCTGAAAATGGACTCCTACTACCCTTTTTGGCACTATTCCCAATCTACCTTGATTGTATAGTCCATATGGCCTCGAGATGTGTGCCAATGTTGAACCACCTCGAATCCCATGCAAAAACCACCTTGGTCTGCGTGCAGTTTAAATTCGATGATTGTGCAGCATCACCTCGATCTGCATGCCGGTCTCTGCTTGCATCAAAACTCGTTCTTCTGCACCCGTCTGTGTGCCAAAGCCTCACTTAAATATTAAAAAATGATACTTTGGGGGCATGAGCTATGGGCCACGCACCCTCCAAAATCCGCCGTATTGCTGCAAGATTTAAGGATTGCGTGCCATATCCTGCCACGTCCCAAGGCTGTGGCAAGTTGGTAGCTATGGTTGTTAAAGTCGTTGGGGGGTGGAAGTCCCTGGGTCAAACCCCCGGGCTTCCCTTTTATACACATATATTTATACCCGCGTGCATTTTGTGATAACATATGGTTTTATGTTAAGGTGTTGGGCGCGATTTTTGGTGTATTAAATATATATTGACACATATTTCTATGAAATATATGTTCGCGCACATTTTAATACCCATTATATAGTGCTATAGTATTATATGTTGGGTTTTTCCACGGTTTTTAACATGTGCTTTGGGTTTTATAATGTTTGTCATGTTTTTAATACCAAGGGGGCCACGGTTTTTAACATGTGCTTTGGGTTTTATAATGTTTGTCATGTTTTTAATACCAAGGGGGCCTCAGTGTTGGCAAGGTCAAGGACTAGGGCCTTGAACACCCTTTTTTTATATATCCAAACCAAATCATTTGACCCATTTTTTAACCATATTCCACCAATTTTGACAAAACTTCAACTGCTCATATCTTTGTCACCTGGAGGCTGTTTTTCCTGAAATGAACGTCACTGGAAAGCTGTTGACGAGCTCTTCCACTTTGTAAACTTTACTTTTCCATTTTAATACTTTAAATCTATCTAATTTTGAGATGATCCACCTAGATCAATGGCCTCTTTTGGCTCTTGTAGTACACAACATAGTCAATAATGTTTAGTACACCAATTATATTACTTCAATGAATTTGCTATGCAACAAAAAACCTCACCTTAGTCACATTTTTGACATATTGATATCATGCTTTGGAGTTGATTTTTTTTTTACGACCCTGGGTATTTACATCGAGCCAAAATTTCAACAAGAAAATTATCCAACATCCCTATCCCACATGGCCATCCTAATTTTCAAAATTTTCCCTTGATCGTAGAATCACATTTAATCACCATTCTTGTGCATTTTCCACCAATAAGTTTGAGCTCAAAGGCCATATGGGAAAAAAAAAAGACTTTATCTCTTCTATGTTGTAGCATTTGTGAATTCATAAAGACCTTCCTCCTTTGGTTGAGGTTGCTTTTTATTCTTACCTTTATTGTATCTGCAGATTTTGTTGTCATTTCCTCTTCCACCCACTTTCCTCTCTGTGATTTAGTAAGTCTACTTCATACACATCCTCTTTCCATGGTCTCCTCTGGATCCTATTACACAACAATGACAATAATTTTTAGCACACCAATCAAATCCATTGCCATCTAATAAGTTAGGGAAAATAGGGTCACAAGTCAAAATTAGCTTGGGATCAAACACCAATACCATACCAATACCATACTATTGCATACCAATACCAATACCATTTCATGGAAATGGTATGCATACTGTTAGGGTCCTATAAATTATAGGAAGTCTGATTATTCGGTTTCTATCTATTGTTCCTCACATGAAAGCTCCCAGATTTGCCTGTTTTCCTTAGATGGATTTGTCCCTGTTAGTGTCTACCAGTCCTTGCAATCACCAATGATCGATTATGCTCTTACAAAGTTTTTTATAGGGACATTAGGTCAAATTTTTATATTTTGCAAATAAAATTTGACATGTCTTGTTGATTGTCAAATGAGTCTTGAGTCATGTCCTAAGTGTCTAGGTCATTACTACTCCCTCCACTCACATAAGGTCAAAGAAACATACAATAGAGTCTTCATTCTTCATCCATAAGGTTTCAAGCACTCTCAACAAGTAAGTCAAATATTCATGACCCTTCTAATGACCATTTTCCTTCTTGAAATGATGAAATTCCTCTCCTAGGGTTCTATGCTACGTTTTTGGGTTATCTTAGTGTTTGCATCATTTCAGTGAGAAAACCCTAGTTTTATTGTTTCAACACCCTCATTCATACTTCATACACCTCCCCCAAAGTTTTCCCACACTCACTTCCCTCTTTCCCATCATTTTCCCCATGAACCCTAGCCAACACTGCGTTTTTTCCAAATTCTGGGTTGGGACCGTGTTTTAGAATTTTTACCCACTTCCCCTCACTAATTTCAAGTGTTTCCACCACCCAAGTTTCTATAACATTACCCCCTACCCCTATAAATTTTCTCAAGAATTTAGGAAACCCATAACCCATCATTCCACTTCATTTTCCAAAAATATTTAAAGGCACATTTTCCAGAAATGGATTTTTTAGTCACCTGTTTGCAGAGCATATTGTGGACCATCAGAGATGAATATTGAGAAAATGGAGGAGTTTTTTGTTCATAAGAGGACAAATTAAAATAACCTATATCACTTTTTACACAGGTATTACAGGGTGAGATATACATTCACATATTCACAACTTATTTTTCTGAATGTGCAAAGTCTTGTTTTAGACATCTTTTGGAAGAGAATATTGTGAAAAAATGGGAAATTATTTTTGACAACTGAAGGAGTTTTTTGTTAAACACATACCAAAGAAAAAAAACCCCTCTCGATTTTGTAAAACGTATTATGGTTAAAGAGATATCATCTCTTATTTGACCCCTAGTTTTCAGATAAAGTTTTGCAAGTTTGGGCAACAATGTCATCTACAGAAGTGTAGCGAGCCCACACTACACTTTTTCCTGGAGGATCCAAATTCACTTTTATCAAAATGAATGAATATATTATGAAGTGTACATCTCAAATATATCATTGGTGGGCTAGGTCAGTATCAATTTTGCAGCAAAAAGTTAAAAACATGGCAAAAAATTACTTTCTGCCCTTGTTTTCACCTAGGCGTTGCATTTCTAGACCAGTTGTGGGAAAATCCATTTTGTGATGTATTGGAGTGGATATTTTTCTTGTTTAAGGGTTCAGGAGTATAGTATAATTTTCCCACACTCAGGAGTATAGTAGACAGGTCAAATTGTTATATTTTTCAAATAAAATTTGACATGTCTTGTGGATTGTCAAATGAGTATTGAGTCATGTCCTAAGTGTCTAGGTCATTACTACTCCCTCCACTCATCCAAGGTAAAATAAACATAGGAAAAATTCATCATTATTCATCCATCAGGTTTCAAGCACTCTCAACAAGTAAGTCAAATATTCATCATCCTTCTCATGACCATTTTCCTTCTCGAAATGATGAAATTCCTCTCCTAGGGTTCTATGCTGCATTTTTGGGTTATCTTAGTGTTTGCATCATTTCAGTGAGAAAACCCTAGTTTTCCTATTTCAACACCCTCATTCATACTTCATACAACTCCCCTAAACTTTTCCCACACTCACTTCCCTCTTTCCCATCATTTTCACCATGAACCCTAGCCAACACTACGTTTTTGCCAAATTATGGGCTAGGACTGTTTTTTAGCCTTTTTCCCCACTTTACCTCACTCATTTCAAGTGGTTCCACCACCCACGTTTCTCTAACATTACCCCCTATCCCCCTAAATTTTATCAATAATTTAGTAAACCCATAACCCATCATTCCACTTCATTTTCCAAAAATATTTGAAGGCACATTTTCCATAAATGGCTTTTTTAGTCACCTATTTGCAGAGCATATTGTGTCCCATAATAGATGAATATTGAGAAAATGGAGGAGGTTTTTGTTCATAATAAGAAAATGTATAATAACCTATCTCACTTTTTACACAGGTGTTACAGGGTGAGAGATACATTCACATCTTCACAACTTATTTTTCTGATCGTGCAAAGTCTTGTTTTAGACATCTTTTTGCAGAGAATATTGTGACAAAATGGGAAATTATTTTTGCAATTTGGATGAGGTTTTGTTAAAAACATACCAAAGAAAAAAAATCTCTCTCGGTTTTGTAAAGGGTATTATGGTTAAATATATATCATCTCTTCTTTGACCCCTAGTTTTCAAAGAAAATTTTCCAAGTTTGGGCAAACCTTACTTCTTCAAACCTTTGAGGAAACTCCCAGATCATTATTACACTCATATTTTCTTTCAAAATCACTGTGTCCTTATTATTCAAAACCTAAAATCCATCTTTTCCATCAAGATAATCTGTCTAGGGTACTATCCTTCAACAAATTTCATGGAGAGTGAAAGAGAGAGTGAAAAGAAAGTGCACAAGGGAGGACATCATTCAAGGTTTGAGCTATCCAAACTGAGAGAAATCAATGCTTCTCCATTTTCCAAAAGATGTTTTAGAAATTCTTGTTGTATGAAGTTTTGTTAGAAGATCCAAGAGGTTGGCTATCATGTTCCTTTGACAAGCTGTTTTGCCCACAATTTCAACATAGACAAGGCTATCATAGCAGGTATAGAGTTCAGTGTTTCAACAGACATTATTTCTTCAGCCACATGTATCCCAGATCATGGTGAAACTTGGTTCAAGGGCATGGAATTAGACCTTGATGACTATAAATTGTTCCTAAAACCAAATGTCAGAGATTCTCCTAAACATGTTTTTTCCTTTCAGACATCTGCTTGACAAGTATGCTCCTTTGATGAGACAGTCATAGAAGAACAAATAGATCCATTCCTAAAATATGGCACAAATAAGAAAGGTTGGGGATATGAAAAAATCCTAAAATAGAGCACCAATGATATGGCACACTAAAACAAAGCACTAATGAGCAATCATCCAAAGCATTAGAAGGGTCATAAAATACTTTCTCAATAGTCTGCAACATGAAAATTTATATGCCCTACTCTCTTTTCCAAAATGAGTATATCCTAGGCTTGTACGAGTACTATAAAGGAATTGTACAATTACAATATGAATTCAACATTAACATGCAGCCTGAGTTAGCACCATGCAACATGACATAATAGTCCTCCTAACTAATGAGACATTACCAACCAAGATCAAACAAACAAAAAGGTGCCAAAACAGTCATCCATACAAGAAAAATCACTTGGGTCAACTTCAAAATGACACCTATAGGCATACCTACAACATTATAAGTTTTGATCCTTATTGATGGTAGTTTCAAAACATTGGATAGTTTATAGGTCATACCAATGTTCCAAGTCAATGGAATATATCAAGGTATGATATTCAAATATTTCAAACCTCCACTTATAAATTCAACACTTCATCACAACATTTAAACCATCATACCTATCCTCCCATGCATAAACTTTAGTAGACATGCAACCTTCATGCAACATGTGTATCACTCAATCTCTCAAATCCATTCACTTCATATCAAAAATCCATCCATTTCATACCTTTTCCACTATTACTAGTCATTACCATCCACTCCCATACTAAAAAACACTAAAAATCCAAAATGGTGCACTAAAATCACATAGATATAAGAAGCATGCGATTTGCACTACTATCTGAGGCTATATGACATGGAATCTATTAACAATTTATCAGTCAGAAGGTAGGGCAGATGTTATCCACAAGGGTGTTGTAGACCTACAGGATATGAGATTGCTAAAAGTAGGTGATTCAAAGCTTGACATCTTTGCAACCAAGGTAAAACTAAATCTGGTGAGGTATCTCATGAATAAGGTCCTATAGAGTGTTCTAGAGGCATAGGACTAGAACGAAGACGTCCATTATGGGAGTTTTCTACTGATGGTTACCTTCTCATAGTGGGTAAAACCAGTAGACATTGAACTTTTGATGGGATCTTAAGTCTAAGTTTGTTTCAAGCAAGTATGAATCCCTAACCTACTCAAAAGACTCTATAACCAAGGTTGGCATTGGCACTATCTTTGAAAGTTATTACTAGGCTAGGAGGTTCCTAAGTTGTTCCTCTACCATGGACATGCTTTGCTAAAAATCTTGCATGAGATATGTCACACTATGCCAAATAATGAACAATATCTTATCTTCATGAACAAGATCCTTAAACAGAGAACTAATGATATGGCACACTAAAACATAGCACTAATGAGCAATCATCCAAAGCATTAGAAGGGTCATAAAATACTTTCTCAATAGTCCACAACGTGCAAATTTATATGCCCTAATCTCTTGTCCAAAATGAGTATATCCTAGGTTTGTACGAGTTTATTTAGTTCCCATTTAGTGGTAGTTGCTTGAGTCACCATGAGTGTATAATATGAAAATCTATTCTAGACAAGATAGTCATGTAAAAAATTCCATTTTTTTTTCCATGAATTATCACCGAGGTTAGAAAGTTTCAATTATTGTAACTTATGATTATCCTCATTAAAGTTTTCCTTGATTAGTCTATGGTTCTATTACCCAAGGAAAGTCTGGTAACATTTTCAAAGTGTACTCTTAACATAATCTAGGTCACATATTCTAAATAATCATTTTCAAGGGAAAGTGATAGATGGGGGATCTTCTAATGGTTTGATATATTCAATATTGATTTTCTACATCTTAGTAATTTTTTATATTATCGTCATTTAACTCAAATTTGAATATTGGCCCAACTTGAGCAGGACCAAATGTTGAACTTGTACATGAGCTATTTTAACATTATTTTTTATTAAGGTAATCCAAATGTGTTTATTCCCATCATTGAATACACTAGTCATTGGCTTAGGTATGATGGAGGAATAGTATATTTATTACACTGAATACAATTTGGGTAAATCCATTGATGTGCAATATAGAATTGGTTACTAAAGAAATTGTCCAAGTCCTATGGAAAGACAATAACATACACATTTGTTCTTGGCTTCTTAATTACATTTCATGCTTCAATTTGTTTTCTTGCACCATTGATGAAAATTTTACTTGAAGTCATCCCCTCTTGGGGATAACCCTTGGTGACCAATATAGCCTTGCATCTTTCAATAGATCCACATGTGTTATACTTTTCCCACTCACACTAACATCCTAGAAGATTTCTTCTTATAGGTAATGGGGTCAATCACGAAGTATGATTCTTCATCAATGTCTCAAACTCACCAAACATAGTTGTGTTTCACTCTTCAACATCTATCCCACTAAAATACCTTTGACACACTCATTGGATATTTACTACTAGTAAGGACAATATCTCTCTCTTATTGCTTGGATGTTGAAAGATACTCTAGAGTTTGTTGGAAAGGAAACAAAATACCAACTTTTATAGCTCAAATGGATGAAGTCCTGGAAACATTTATATACAAGAAGTGCGGTGCATGTGACCATGTTATTTAGTTATTGATTAGTATTCCTATTCTTTTTCATAACTGTAAAGTTGTTCTTTGTTCTCTTTTATGCCTTGTAATCAACTGTATTTTTAAGGAAATCACCCATGTGACTAGAATAGTGATCGAGGTTCAATCCATTCATTATTGTTAGATTCCTTAATAATGCAAAGTATTGTTCAATTTATTCATCTTGGAAATAATTTGGACAATGCCACAACTGAAATTTCGTTGTAGTAATAAATAATATCCAAGTTTTGCTAGGGTCAGTGGGTGTGAGTCTGGGAAGCCATTTTTTTAGGATATTGATGGGACACATAATGTTACATCATGCAACTTCACATGATGACTTTTGGCATCACTTACATCTACTTTTTTCCCATTTGGAGTACAATCACACACATGGACAAGGATTTTAAGACTTTGTCTTGTGAAATTAGACTTGGCATCACTAAATACACATTTTGGTCAATTTGTGCAAAAATCTCAGTTTAGGTACTTACCTACACCTAATGTGTAGGAAAATCCTTCCCATACATTTGCCCACGTGCACCTTGAGTGTAGGAAACTTGTATATGACATTTTGGATGAGTGATGTGTGTGAGTTACTTGAAGGTGTGAGCCCAAAAGCACTGAAGCATGTGGTGAAAATATCTCTAACTAGTTTCCCTGAATAATGAAGAAAATTGATCGAAATAATTACAAGTGTTGTGCCCTACCTTGTCTTGAATAGAAGTGAATTGGATATGGATAAGGTAAAATACGATATCATAATTTTATTATTCAATAAATGACCATGAATAGGTCGAAGGGACTACTAGTTACATCATAATCAATCCACAAGTGGGAGTGAAAATGAAACACCTATGAAAGTAGATATAATCTATGAGATCTAAGACATAGGAACTAACTAAAATATATCATCCAATAAGGAGATACAAAGAGGAAAGAGGTCTAGTTAAGAACTCTAGAACTTGGAAGAATGTCTCAATTGAAGATGTTTCGGGAGGGTGCTTATGGTCTCATCCAATAAATATTGGATGTTGTTAGTACTCTATAATTTGCCCAAGGCTGAAGAGGCAGTCACAGAGGCAACATCAAAACCACTTTGAGTCTTGCATCTAGCCCCTCCAAGACAAAGAGAATATTAGGCTAGCTATGAAGAACATGGGTTTGTTTATGAAATTGGGTATAGGCAGAGAAAAGAAACCATGGGCTATGGAGTCACTGAAACAAACGATCAAAAATCCATGTCAACAGGCTAATATTCTCTTCAAACAAAGCTATATTAGACAGAGAGATCCCTCTCTGAGTCTTGGAGGGGATAGATCCAAGACTAGAAGTGGTTTTGATGTTGCCTTTGTGATTGCCTCTTCAGCCTTGGGAAAATTACAGAGCGCTAACATAATGGCGACTCCACTGGCCATAACAGCTCCCGCAAAATCAGGACTGTAACGGAAAAGCGAAAATCTGAAAAAAAGGGCCTCGAAGATGGCTTTGATTCTCCCTTCTCGTGGCACCTGTGAAAAAACAGAGAGAGGTTTTTGTTCTTCATCCCGTTACGGAGATAAACCTCTCTCATTTTCTTAAAATTCGTTTTCATTTACCCAAAAATGGCCTCGGATGAAGACATGTTGAACAGACAAAAATACACACAAAAAAAATGAAAAAGGCGGTTTTTTTTGTGATTGGTGGTATTCCGGACCCCCCCTGAGGTGGTAAGCGGTTTTAGGGGGGGGGGGGGGTCCACTGGAATAGGGTGCTGACACATGTATGGGGGGTGGTTTTGGTATACTACCATTCCGGACCCCACCCTCTCGTTAAACTCCGGATAGTGAGGGGGGCTCCGGAATTTTTAACGGCCGTTTGATTAATATGTACGATTTTCAAGTGGGCTTTGATGTAAGCGGGAGTTGGGGGTGGGTAGACTTAGGATAGTGTAGGTTTGGGTTGTTATTATTATTATTTTTTTAATATTTGTTATTTTTTTTATTTTATTACGTGCTTTGTT
>SNQJ01S0011859.1:58372-69480 GCA_010110895.2 Picea sitchensis | reverse complement strand
TTATACTTTACCCACTCACACTAACATCCCAGAAGATTTCTTCTTGTAGGTAATGGGGTCAATCACGAAGTATGATTCTTCATCAATGTCTCAAACTCACCAACCATAGTTGTGTTTCACTCTTCAACATCTATCCCACTAAACTCCCTTTGACACACTCATTGGATCTTTACTACTAGTAAGGACAATATCTCTCTCTTATTGCTTGGATGTTGAAATATACTCTAGAGTCTGTTGGAAAGGAAACAAAATACCAACTTTTGTAGCTCAAACAGATGAAGTCCTGGAAAAAATTATATACAAGATGTGCGGTGCATGTGACCATGTTATTTAGTTCTTGATTAATATTCCTATTCTTTTCCATAACTCTAAAGTTGTTCTTTGTTCTCTTTTATGTCTTGTAATCAACTAAATTTTTAAGGAAATCACCCATGTGACTAGAATAGTGATCGAGGTTCAATCTGTTCATTATTGTTTAGATTCCTTAATAATGTGCAGTATTGTTCAATTTATTCATCTTGGAAAGAATTTGGACAATGCCACAACTGAAATTTCGTTGTAGTAATAAATAATATCCAAGTTTTGCTAGGGTCAGTGGGTGTGAGTATGGAAAGCCATTTTTTTAGGATAATGTCACATCATGCAACATCACATGATGACTTTTGGCATCACTTACATCTACATTTTTCCCATTTGGAGTACAATCACACACATGGACAAGGATTTTAATAATTTGTCTTGTGAAATTAGACTTGGCATCACTAGATACACATTTTGGTCAGTTTGTGAAAAAATCCCAGTTTAGGTACTTACCTACACCTAATGTGTAGGAAAATCCTTCCCATACATTTTCCCATGTGCACCTTGAGTGTAGGAAACTTGTATATGACATTTTGGATGAGTGATGTGTGCGATTTACTTGAAGGTGCGAGCCCAAAAGCACTAAAGCACGTGGTGAGAATATCTCTAACTAGTTTCCCTGAATAATGAAGAAAAATGATCGAAATAATTACAAGTGTCGTGCCCTACCTTGTCTTGAATAGAAGTGAATTAGATATGGATAATGTAAAATAAGATATGATAATTTTATTATTCTCCAACAAATGACCATGAATAGGTTGAAGGGACTACTAGGTACATCATAATCAATCCACAAGTGGGAGTGCAAATGCAACACCTATGAAAGTAGATATAATCTATGAGATCTAAGACCTAGGAACTAACTAAAGTCTATCATCCAATAAGGAAATACAAAGAAGAAATAGGTCTAGTTAAGAGCTCAAGAACTTGGAAGAATGTCTCAATTGAAGATGTTTCGGGAGGGTGCTTATGGTCTCATTCAATAAATCTTGGATGCAATCAATGCCAATTTTAAGGTCTAAGTTTATACCCACTAGAATATTTTATGGTCTCGTTTGTATCCAATAGTTAAAACTTATGCTCAATGGGTGTTTTTGTTCCCTATAGTTCTAAGGCCTAATCTATGCCCAACATTTATTACAAAGTTGTGTGTCCCTTAACTTTTTTATAAGCTAACAAAAATATAAGGGGTAAAAGTGACCTCTATATCTTGGAAAGGGGTTCTTTTTGGGTGCAAATGGATTATTAGAGAGGAAGTCATGCATGGAATGTGACCTATCAATATCCTTATATTGTTGGAGTTATTCATTGATAGAATTATGTGCACTCCTATTTAGGAACATCCTATGATGAACGTGTTTGAAGGATCCTTTCGTAATTGATGAATCAATAATAAATAATCCATAATAGAAGTGGCAGAGCAAAGATTAATATCTCATGATCTTGATAAAAGTGGTGATCAGGATAAACACATATGAACATCGTGGTGAAATATCATTAAAACTTATAGAGGGATGTGCAAGTGTACAATGAAAACATTGACAAACACAACCCCTAATGCTTGAAACGTTGTCTAGAGGATGGAAAAGTTAATTTTATTTTTCCAAATATGTAAAGTGATTATATTAAAATTTAATTAATACATTCTTCTATTATTATATATGGTTTTATACTTTATCAAAAAAATCACCAAGACTTTACAAGTTTTATAATTCAGTGAAAGATTCGTCAAGATTTTACAAGATTTTATAAAATAGTAAAAGATTAGCCAAAACATTATATATAGATATTATATTATTGATAAAATAACCCTTGAAGTTTCCTATGTATCATGGGGATTCTCCCATTTCTTATACATATAAATTTAGGGGGGGGGTTCTTAAAATCACCCCTGAAGAAAGTTTGGTAGCAAATTCCAATAGCACAAAGGTTTGGGTAATGGAACCAAATTTGTTTGATGGATAATGGTATGCGTTTTGATATATTTGAAGGTAAGACTATTCTATATGGATAGTACATGTCATTCCATTTCCTGTGGTATTTGGAACGTCACATAACTCCTTGCGGTTAGAGAGTTATGGCCATGTGAAGTTGGAGAACCCTCGTGAGTCATATAGAAGCGCCAAAAGGTCAAAGTAGTCAAAGTGGTTGCAAAGAAGAAATTATTTAAATAATAAAGTGAAGTGATAAGTTTACTATAAGTCAAAGTGGATACAAAAGAAATTATTTAATTAATAAAGTTAATGGGGAAAGTACTAAGTGGACAAGTGGTTAGAAGTGGGTTAGCCCTAAAATAAGGAAAGTGGTTTAAGAGATTTTAGAAGGTAAATAATAAAGTGAAGTGATGAGTGTAATATAAGTCAAAGTGGATACAAAAGGATTTATTTAAATAATATATTTAATGGAGAAATTACTAAGTGGACAAGTGGTTAGAAGTGGGTTAGCCCTAAAATAAGGAAAGTGGTTTAAGATGGTTAGAAGGTAACCCCTTGAGGAAGCTACATAAAAGTATAAATAAGAGACAAGGGTCTCTCATTTTAATCACACTTGAGAATATTGAATATCTACAACTGACTAAGGTAACCAAAGGATATCTAAGCTTAATTTCAAAGGGAAGGTGAAGTAAAGAACGTCGAAATTCAAGGGAGGATAAATTATTTTGATGATGCTTTCTAAGGTATGTTATTTACAGGTCATCTCACCATTTTCGCAATAAATTTTTTTCTAAAATGATTCAGACCTTGAAATTGGGAGGTCATTGAGGAAACATATCCAAGTAGCTATGATAAAAATTCCAGCTTGTGGGTCGTTGTATTTTTGTATTTACACGTCGTGGAAAATAGAGTTTGTGGCTAGTCCTGAAACTAGTCTAAAACAAGTGTTTCAAGTAAAAATGTCATAAATTATTCATAGAAAATCCAAATTTAGTATTGGTTATAGTACAATTTGTAGCATTCTCTATACCATTTTCAGATCCATACAACAAATATTCTGTCCGATGCACGCTCTACAAGTTCGCTCTCTAGAATAATCCAGAATTCAACAACGTATGTCATTTTTGCTATAACTTCTTTTCTGAGAGGTTCCAAGTATTGAAACCTGAGGAATTGCATAAAAGACATTGAAGAACATTGCGTACTATTTTCATATCTTTTTTCATTACAGGCACATAGTTATGACTATTTCAAGTTAGGATTGTTGACTAATCCAAAATTAGTCATGTGAGACTAAAGTAAAGTTTGATGAAAATGCTCGTCTCTTGTTGTTAATGTTAAGAAAGGTTTGTAGGTATGTGATCATATACACTTGGTCTATTACAGAGTTACAAATCATATTTGGATAATTAAATTGATGAGGGATTTTGGTTGAGGTACATGTTGGGTACATGGTTCAGACAAGTAGTTGATGAGTTGGCACATACATGAGGTATATAGTTGATGATGTTGGTACATCTTGATGAGTCATAGTTTATGTGTATTTGATGCATGATTTGTACATATTTGGTGCATGGTTGATGCACTCATTGATGGTACAGGTTGAAGTACAGGTTGGTGCATGGTTGATGCACTTGTTTATGGTACAAGATGATTACAGGTTGTTTGGTACAGGTCGGTGCATGGTTGATGCACTTTTTATGGTATAGGTTGATTACAGGTTGATTGGTACAGGTTTACAACAGTATATCTCATAGTGATAGTGTTAAATTTTAAGCTATTATTAGGTTTCTTTTCAATTTACTAAATAACCATATCATAGATAGGATCACTGAGAGAAACACAATCACATAGTACACAAGCATTTATCTTGGGAAAGCCTCAAGGGGAAGAAAACCTAGCAAAACTTATTTAATATAGATTCAATAACCAAGTACAGCACCAGAATAACTCTCTCTCTATGAGAAACAAACTACCGTGATGCTAAACCAAAAAATAATCAAAGACTAGAGAATATCCTCTCCAAGCAATGTGCCTCTCTCTCTTCCTTCTTCCGGCAACTGGTAACTGCAGCTTCCTTCAATACTTGTGAGTGAAAAAATGAGTGGTTCGCTTCCTTTATTTATACAAACTGGCAAGCATTGAAAGGAGGTGTATCTTCACTGGAAGGGCCAACTTGTCTTTCTGGGTGGTTAGAACCACTTTAATTTGCCTGGGGGGGCGACTTCTTAATTTTCATATTACAATTAGGGTTTGACCAATCTGCAAAAGGGGCTTTGGTCAATTACAATGTCCGACATGATCAATCCATAAAATGGGATTGATCTAATGATTAATAGATCAATAATAAATAGAATACTCTTTGCAGTAACAATATTTCAACACTCCCCCTTAACAAGAAGGGTATTATTTATCTTTTGACAGGTCTCTGGATGTCATCATCAACTAAACAATATCATCAATTGGGTAACATCATCAACTGGATAACATCATCAACTGGGTAATAGCATCCACTGGATAACATCATCAACTGGGCAATATCATCAACTGGGTAACAACATCAATTGGATAACATGAGGCATCAATATAATCCACTTGCTCATCTGGCATCATGATCACTGACTGGTTCTCCATGAATCTATATTAAAGAAGTTTTGTTCTCTTTATCTTCGCGTAGAAGATACTCTTTCTTTCTTTCATCTTCACGCAGAAGATACTCTTTCTTATCTTCACATAAAAGATATTCTATGAGTTTTTCCATTCCTTTTATGTTCTCCCTTCTCTTGTATTCATCTATATCACCCATCCACTAGGGAGGAATAATACCATAGCTTCACTCCTAGTCATCCCACATGAACTAGAGAAGCTAAGATGCTAGCCTGGGAAAGACTAGTCTCACTTTCCATGATCCACACAGGATCATGACACAAACCTCAAGAGACAACTAACCATTCCACATGGTCAATGTTTGTGTTCTAGGCTACTCAATACTTGGCCAAAGGAGATTATTTAGCCGCTTCCCCTTGGATAAACATACACACTCCTCTCTACAAGGGTGGTCACACCCCTCTCTATGAGGGTATTCTAGCATATCCCTAGAGTATCCAAAACTCAACACTTGGATAGAGGCCAACCTTGGAAAATTTCTCATTATCCTTCTCTATGAAGGTTTCTTCTCTTTTCCTTCTCTATGAAGGTCTACCTGTGGGATTTCTCATTCCTTCTCTATGAATGTCTCTTCCTTCTCTACAAAGGTCTAGCTATGGGATCTGAAAAAAATCTCTTGTGGTCCAAAATATTTCCATGGTATAATACCATGCTACTCATCTGTTGGGCACCATCCATCTTCTTTCCTAACTGTACCAAATCATGATCCTCCATTTCGAACTTGGAGACATAGCTCCCTCTTGCACCAAACTAAGATCTTCTAATCATCATCCTTGAAGTTCTCTTTTGTAATATCCTGGGTGCCTTCTTGAGTTTGATCATTTCTTTCTTTCTGACTTCATATTGGATCAACTTGATCCCTCTGCATATATAAGAATGGTACTGGAGCAACCTATATTTACCTGCATATCATCAACTATATCTGAGTATCCATCTTTCTCTTCATCTTGAACATTTTTGTTCTGCATCTTTAGGAGCCTCCTGCTCCTATATAAATACTGGATATTGATTGGTCTTTACTAATTTTCACCATATAATAAGTCCTTCTCATGTTGTCTAACTTCTGCAAGTCAAGGCATAAGTTCTTTCTTCCGAGACCTGTAAACTTACTTACAATATGCTTTCTAAAATATGTCACTTAGCCAATTAGTCAGTAACAATAAGAAGTAATCAAATAAAACTATATCATGATTTCTATCAGAGTAGTAACATATTTTCTTAAGGAAAACTTGTGCAACCATATACACATCTAAAACCCTAATCATGAATAAGACTTTTGAACTCTTTTCACTCTATCTATGAAATTAACAAATTTTCCCTTACTATCATATCCAAACACATACCTTTGTCACTCTCATGAGTGATCATACCTGAAATAAATGTTTTATCTCTTTCTTTGTCCTCTTCTTTTATAAGTCTACATAGACACTGAAATAAAATGAGGTTAATTAACACTCTCACAAAAATCTAACTTGTAATGAGAAAGTATTAAAGTAAACAAGATACTAAAAATAAACATGAATACTTATCTTTTTGTGTGTGTGGGGGGAGGCTCCACGGACTCCACCATTTTCTATTTTTCTTCAGATCAATTGTATTCAACTTAAAGTACATATTTCTCAATTTCTACTAAAGCTTTCTTTGAGGGAGGAGATTCCTCTTCCTCTGCCACATGTGTTTGATATTTTATTTTCCATTTTCCTTGAGGACAGTCATAGCAAAAGTGTCCCAAATTTTGACAGTTGTATCATATGATCTTTGAAACATCTTTCTTCTTATTTGGAACTATTATAGAGTTAGCTTCTAGTTGTTCTTTGAATTGTGATATTCTAGAGAAATATTCATGAATTGTTTCTCCTTTCTGCATCTTTGTATTCTTGAGTTGAGTTCTTAGATTCATCTTTCGATTTATGTTCCTTCCTTCATATAATCAAGTTAGGGCATCAAAAATTTATTTTGGAGTCTTCTTTTAGGCGACTTGAGGAATCAAGTGATCCTTTATAGAATCTGCAATGGTTCTATTGGCCCTAACTGTGTCTTTTTGGTGTTTTTCTTTAGCTGCAGCATCGGCGGGTTCTGGTACATTCTCTTTAATGAATCTTGCTAGCTCATTCTCTTCAAGAATGAGTGAAATCCTATACTTCCAGGAACAGAATTTTTCCAGACCTTCTAGCTTGTCAACAAGCTTAGTGCTTGCAGACATCTTTTACCTGGAGCTAGGAAAATGACCAAAAAATGAAAATGCTCATAATTGAATTTTGAACTTACCAGGAGGTGCGCTTAGCTGAGGCAAGTAGCCTGGTGTGGTTAGATTTCAAAAAATCCAAATTTTCTCCCTTCAAACTTGACCAGCGGATTTCTGGACTAGTGCTTTTGGTTTTCTGGTACTTTTGGTTTCCTGGTACTTCTGGTTTTATGGTACTTCTGGTACTAGTGAAAACTAGGGTTTCACTTTTCAGGAGTTTTATCCATTGAAAAGGTGTGTTGAAGGTGCCAATGAGTTCCTTAAGCTAGGGCGCACTTTTCTAGATGATATTTGGGCTGAAATTCCTCTTTAATAAAAATCCCTAATTTTCTTGTACGGCAACAGTTACATTTTTATTTTTCCTGTGAAAGATGCTCTCTTTAGCTTAGCTCTGATACCATGTTAAATTTTAAGATATTATTAGTTTTCTTTTCAATTTACTAGATAACCATAGCATAGATAGGATCACTGAGAGAAACACAATCACAGAGTACACAAGCATTTATCCTGGGAAACCCTCAAGGGGAATAAAACCCAGCAAAACTTCTTTAATATAGATTCAATAACCAAGTACAGCACCAGAATAATTCTCTCTCTACGAGAGACAAACTACCATGATGCTAGACCAGAAAATAATCAAAGACTAGAGAATATCCTCTCCAAGAAATGTGCCTCTCTCTCTTCCTTCTTTTGGAAACTGGTAACCTCAGCTTCCTTCAATACTTGCGCACTAGATGAGTGATTTGAGTGAGTGAACATATGAGTGGTAGGCTTCCTTTATTTATACAAACTGGCAAGTGTTGAAAGGAGGTGTCTCTTCACTGGTAGGTCCGACTTGTCTTTTTGGGTGGTTAGAACCACTTTAATTTGAATGGGAGTCGACTTCTTAATTTTCATATTACAATTAGGGTTTGACCAATCCACAAAAGGGGATTTGGTCAATTACAATGCTCAACATGATCAATCCACAAAAGGGGATTGATCTAATGAATAATATATCAATAATAAATAGAATACTCTTTGCAGTTACAATATTTCAACAGATAGTGTGACAGTGGTTCCATCATTCTACTTATACTTCAGGGTAGTTGGACGAGGCAAGGACAGGTGGTTGTAGCCACCTTCCGATTGCAGCCAGAGAACATAGAGGGTTGGAGCCTCCTTCTGGTTGTAACCAGAGAATTGGGGAGGGGGAGCTTCCTTCAGGTTGTAGCCTGAGAAACTAGGGGGTTGGATCCTCCTTCTGGTTGTAGCCAGAGAATTGGGGAGTTGGAGCTTCCCTCAGGTTGTAGCCTGAGAAACTAGGGGGTTGGAGTCTCCTTCCAGTTGCAGCTGGAAAACAAAGGAAGTTGGTGCTTCCAATGAATGTAATTCTTAAAGACATATAAGAAAAAGCATTATGTGGTTTTCTCTCGCTTTGGGTTTCCATGTAAAACATTGGTGTACTATGTATGTGTATGATTGTTCATTTTTTCATTGTTTATTTACTCTGAAACTATTGGATGATAATGGTACATTGATATAAAACTTGTATTTTATGGTGAAAAATGATTAAATTTCTCTATTATTGATTCACCCCCCCTCTCACTATTCCAACATATGTTAATGTGTTTAGACATCTAGGAATGTGTTGATATTCAATATGATCAAAAACAAATTCGCAGAGGCTAATTCTCAAGTATACCCCTAACAATGTAGGACTTCGGATGGAATAAACGTTGCTCAATTGCAACACCACTAGTTCTGAATCAAGACGTACAATTAGATGACAGATTCCAAATGAAATGGTGTCAGTTAATAACTCAATAACTGCATTGTATTTTGCGATATTATTAATTGTATAACCAAGGAAAACATCGTGTAGACTGATCAACTCATCTGTAGGTGCATAGATTTTTCATGCAATAGACGCTAGGTTTTAAGTAATGCGACTAGCACCATCAGCAAAGTCAATATAGGGTAGTAAAAACGCCGACATCTGGAAACCAAAAACAAGGCAAGGTAAGTGCTTAAAGGAAGAATAAGAAATGACAAAAATAACACACTAGAGTATGATACACTGAAAATAAAAAGCACTCATGCAAAAATATTTTAAGCATAGTACCTTTTTAAGTAAAGCCCATTTATGGGTTCACTCAAAGGAATTCCATCACAATCCACTATCTCATAAGCCCATTTCTCCAACACTTTTTTAACAATATAAGGACCACGCCACATGGGATCAAATTTACCGGCCCCCATCAAATCACGATCTTGTTCGTAAAGGAGAACTAAATCTCCCTCATAAAAACACGCAGTTTGACATGCTTGTCGTATTGAGCTTTGACACGTTTTTTTTGGGTTTCTATGACTAATGCAATATCACGGTGAGTCTCGTCTAATTGCATCAAATATAAGAGATGTTCTTCTTTGGTTGAGGTGTTAGGGAGAAATTCAACAGCTAGTTTCAAAGATGGTATTTCACATTCAATCGAAAAAATAGCTTTAATACCATACACTAACTAGAAAGGTGTGAACCCCATGGCAGATTTAACAGATGTCCTATAGGCCCATAATGTCGAAAAAAGCATTGTGTGCCAGCTTGACTTGTGAATAACTACCATTTTTTGAAGCATAGTAGTTAAAACCTTGTTTATTTCTTCAACTTGGCCATTAGCCTGTGGATAGTAAGAGGTTGAGTTTTCAATCCGAAGACCCAACTTATCGGTAAGCTCAGACATCATGAAATTGCAAAAATGGTTTCCATGGTCGGTGATGATGGCTTGAGGGACACCAAACCTAGTGACAATATGATTGAATATGAACAACGTTGCAGTTTTCCCAGTATTATCAAATGTAGGCATCGTCTCGGCCCATTTAGTGAAATAATCCACAACTACAATAATGTGTCCATCCCACCCCCCCGGCCGAGTGAGGGTTACATGTCATGAAGTCAATGCCTCATTTAGAGAATGGACCAAAAAAAACTATAGGGTAAAGAGGACCAGGATGTGATCGAATCTTATTGTTATACATTTGACAAGCGTGGAATTTTTGAACGGCAGCAATGCAATCCTTAAACAATGAAAGCCAGAAGTAACCAGCTCATAAGATATTTTGGGCAGTGGCATACCCAGACATATGACCGCCACATTCTCCAGAATGGCAGTCATTTAAATCTTTATCGGCTTCATCATAGGTTAGACATCATTGAAATACGGAATCAATACCACGAAGGTAAAGGGTATCACCGAGGATAATATATTGACAGGCTTGATACTGAATTCGACGACGATCTACTCGAGAAATATCAGGCCGGAAAGTTTGGGTTTGGAGATAAATGATAATGTATCCATACCATATGTCGTATGAATTGATCAAAAAGAGAGAATCATTAGGAAAAGAGTCTTCTCCCACAGTTTCCGTCTCAGCAGAGGAAAGGTCACATATCAACTCGGAAAAAAACCAAAAATTTCTTCGACTTGGCTCGATCAAAATCCAAATCAAACTCCTGGAGAATCATTATCCATTTGGATTATTTTCCCTCCAGCAATTTTCATGTAAGGATATGTCACATAGGGTTGCAATCAAAAATAATCATGGTTTTGTGCAATAAGATATAATGACGAAAACGTTGAATAGCTACCAAGGCCAATTTCTCCACATGCATATATTTAGTTTTAGTGGTCGTAAGACTCTGAATCAAACAGTAAATAACATGGTCATCATGCGAATCATCCTCTTGGACTAGAACCATGGATATGGTAGAGTCCGAAGCAACCAAGTATAAGAAATAATCTCAACTATAATTGGGGGGAAATAAAAGTGTACGAGTTAAAGAAAAATTCAAAGATTCAAAGGATTTGTTGGCAGTGTCGTCCCATACAAAATCATGACCCTTCTTAAGAAGTCGAGTGAAACCT
>SNQJ01S0011859.1:13561-53086 GCA_010110895.2 Picea sitchensis | reverse complement strand
TGCTTAACAGACTTACACCCTGGTGCAAGATCCCACACATAATCGTGGGTATACCCTCCAAGGAGCCCGAGTGAGTTTGGCCAACGTCGATTCCAGGTACCATGAAGAATTACCCCTCCACAATCACCTCATGTAAAGACTCTAGAGAGATAGGCCACTAAGGTTACCAATTACGACAATGATGCATGGGGAAGCAGTCGACAATCCGATCCGCGTGCAAGGGCAGGGTATCTAAGCCCGAAATCGCCTCGATAAGGTCCACACAGGATTTTATTCTCAAGTGACCCCCAATAATACGCGCAATATCTACACTAATACCAACAAAGCAGGGTGAGTAACTCTGTCAGCCCTAATGCGATCTCATGATTGACCCTTGTGTTAGAAGGGCTTCCTAGGACAAAATGTAGCAAGTAGATTTGACTCTCCCTATCACAAGATACTATTGTGTTTTTTGATGCTTTGGAAAGTGTGCCTCGCAACCTATTCCAAAGTGCCATCCCTAGCTAATGTTGGTGTATAAAATTTCTAGAAAATAAAAGTTGCTAGATAGATTTTAAAATTATGTTAAATTTTAATGGTTGTTGCCTACTCAAAAAGGAAGTGGAGATGAAACTGATGAACTATTTGACCTTGACCCAACAAAATGAAAAGAGATATGAGATGCAATCTTTTTGTTCAATGAAATCTAATTACATAAGGGAGAAGGTTTCCTTTTTCCAGAATACAACAAGTTACAAAACACAATTTCTCCAATCTTTGAATGGTGTTGATGCCAAACAGTCAAAGCTATCAAATTTTTCCAATTTTCTCTTTTTCAACAAATATTTGAATGCAAAAATTTATTGTAAAGACTACCAATACAAGAACAAACTACAATTCTTTTATTTTTGAATACAAATAGAGATCTCATTCAAAAAGAAAAAGTTTTCTAAAAATATGAATGCACTCACAACACTATTTCCCAAACTAAACTCATAATGCAACCAAAAATGAAAAGTAAGAAAACTTATTTGTCTAATCCAATCAAAAATCGTTTTCCAATCAACAACAATACAAAACTCAAAAAGATCAATAATAACTCATCTAACAAACACTCAAGGATGAAGCCTTGAGATTATACCCTTGCAATCAAGAAGTCAAAGATAAAACTATAAAGCTTATGAAAAAGACTCTCAACACTTGAGAAGTAATCAAATTCAGGCTAAAATATGCAAACCAAGCAGGAAATAATGAATCACCGGGACCAAAAATTCACCCCAATAAGTAATGACAAATTTGGGCAAGGAGGAAAAATTGACTGTCACTCCAAAAAATTCCTACAGGAATCGTCGCAAGCTGCAGAAGAGAACGTGTGACAATCAAGGATCCTCGCAAGCAATGGAAAAACATAGTGCGAGGTCATTGCTCTTGTTTTCAAATGCAGAGTGTGACAATGACTATAAATAAGGAAAAAATGAAAAGAGGACAAAGTTTCTCAATGAACTTTCAGCACCAGCGAGTCAATATGGATCACCCAAAGACTCAGAGAATGAAATTAACCAAAAGCAGGCAAGCTAAAAGAAAAAAATGGAAGAAAAATCCAAAAGAGGTCATCCCTAGTATGGTCATCAATTTTTTTATCGGACAAATCGGTAAGTGCGGACACAAATTAATCTCCCTAACTTCAACCAGAAGCTAGAACAAAACAGGGCACAATACAAGTTTCTTATTAGATTTCATTGTAATGTAAACTAGTGCAAAGAGGGACAAATGGCATACCATTTAAATGACGTTTGATCCTCTCTGGTGTCTCCCTTGCTCCATATTTGTATTTGTGGGATGTTGAACCTATTAAGAAGCACAAACCAACAAAGAGAGAGAACAACGATATATATATTCCAATGAAGTCTATGTATAAGATCAAGGAGTTATACAATAAAAGTAAAGACACATTTATAGGGAAGAAATGTATTACTGCATTATATTGAATGAAAGTGGAGAATACAACTCATGCCTTGATGTTGCAAGGTCCCTTCCAATGGCCCTTTGCTTCAACACACACACCTTTTCTCCAATGATTTTGATGAAGAACATTCACAACCTGATTTGAAAAGCTAAAGCAAAGCTATCACAAGTATAATCTTCAATAGAATTCTTCATGCATAAGCAAGCCTAGACTTTCCCATGAGAGATCCCTCTTTATATAGGGTGAAAGAGGGATGGATGAGGATATTAGGATGATCCCACTAAATCATAGAAGCGAGTAAGATCCAAACTGATCAGAGGCCACCTAATCTTCTAAAATATTCCCTTCTAGAACTTTCATGAATTGCACCTTTTTTCCATGTTTAAGCATCGTCGCATCATATGCACAGGCAGCCTGTGGCGATGCCACAATCCAGTTTTGGTGCAGCATGTGATGATCAAGCATCATCGCACCCTAAGCAATTAGTAGGGTGTGACAATCTCCTTTGATATGGTTTTTAAGAAAAGAAAGATGATTCACTTCTTCATGGAGAAAGTCTCATTTTAGTAACTTCAAGGAACATAGAAGTGAGTTATGCACATATCGTTAGTTGATCACAGAGGTGACCAAAATAATGTGTAACAATCGCACATTTTCATTGGCTACAGCCTCTGGAAATTGAAACCCTAGTTTTCACTGGTACCAGAAAATCAGGAAACTAGAACCAGTACCACAAGCACCAATCCATATATGCGTAGGCCCAATTTCAAGGGTTAAAATTTGGATTTTTCGAAAACAAACTACACCATCCTACTCGCCTCAGCCCAGCGCACCTCCTAGTAAGTTCTAATTTAGTTTCTGAGCACTTTCAATTTTTGGTCATTTTCCTAGCTCCAGGTCAAGATGTTTGCAAGCACTAAGCCTTTTGACAAGTCAGAAGGTGTGGAAAACTTATGTTCCTAGAAGTACAGGATTGCACTCATTCTTGAAGAGAATGACCTTGCAAAATTCATAAAGGAAAATGGATTGGAACCCGCAGAAGCTGCAGCCAAAGCAAAGTACCAGAAGGATATGGTTAGGGCCAAAACAATCATTGCGGACTTTATTAAAGACCACTTGATCCCTCAAGTGTCTTATAATAATACTCCAAAATAAATGTTTTATGCCCTAACCAGAATGTATGAAGGAAGGAATATCAACTGGAAGATGAATCTGAGAACCCAACTCAAGAATACAAAGATGCAGAAAGGAGAAATCAGTGATGACTATTTCTCTAGCGTTTCTCGATTCAAGGAATAGATAGAAGTAATTGGAGACAACCTAGATGAATATTAACTCATAATGACATATCTTAATGGTCTCACAATACCTTGGGATTCCTTCATCCAAACTGTATGTGCAAAAAAGGAAAAACTCCAATTTGAGAGTCTTTGGGAAGAATGTGTTCAAGAAGAAGCAAGAGTAGCTAACCGAGAAGCAATACTATTAAGGGATGAATTTAAAGCCCTAGTTTTTCATGATAAAGGAGGAAATAAAAGGTCTCACTTACAGAAGGAGACCCACCTACATAAGGAATATCACTCCCCAAAGAGATTCACCCATTTCCATAAAGAATCTCACCCTCCAAKGAGATTACAGAAGTTTCAGAAAGTTCAAMGAAGAGAAAAGGATTTCTCATCTTATCAATGTTATCATTGTGATAAGATGGGACATATTGCTAATAATTGTCCATCCAGAAGAGAAGAATACAATAAGAGAAATAACAAAAGACATCATGCCCATGCAATTGAAGATGATGAGCCACCCACAAAGATGATTAAAGAAAAGATTGAAGACTATGTTTTATTCTCTACCCTCTCAGGATCTGTGTCACCTAGAAAGGATACTTGGCTCATAGATAGTGGTGCTTCTAAGCACATGAAAAGTCATAGAAACTTCCTCTCTATCCTTACAGAAAATAACTTTCCCCATAAAGTTACACTCAGAGATGATTACCAATACCCTATCAAAGGAGTGGGACAATCCACTTACAAACTTGATTTAGGGACCCCAATAAAGATGAAGGATGTACTCTATGTACCGGGTTTGACAAAGAACTTACTTTCTATATCAGCTTTATATAAGAAATTTTTCAGGGTTGCATTCATATATGGTGAAGTTCTCATGTGGCCCAAAGGAAAAACCATAGAAGATGTAATTGTTATTGGAACAAAAGAAGGTGGCATGCATAAATTAAAAGGTCACTCAGATGCATCCTTGACTCACTCCACTAAAAGTCTATGTGAAATTTGGCATAGAAGACTAGCTCACATCAACTACAAAGCCTTACCATATGTAATAAAGGTAGTTACAGGTCTACCAAGATTCAAGGTTGATCATGAAGGTGTGTGCAAGGGATGTGCATGAGGAAAGAACATAAAGCATCCTTTCCCGATGAGCAATAGTAAAGAAGAAGGAATATTGGAGTTCATCCACTCAAATGTATGTGGCCCAATGCCATCAACCTCTCTTAGTGGGTATGTATACTATGTGTCATTTATTGATGATTATTCTTGCAAGACTTAGGTTTACTTCTTGAAATCAAAAGATGAAGTATTTGGAAAATTCAAAGAATTCAAAGCCTTGATAGAGAATCTCTCTGAAAGAAAAAATCAAGATACTCAACTCAGCTAATGGAGGAGCATACACCTCAAAATAATTTGTAAGCTTTTGCAAAGATGTTAGGATTAAGAGAGATCTCACCACTCCCTACAATCCTCAACAAAATGGTGTAGCAAAAAGAAAGAATAGAACTATAATGGAAGCAGTGAAGACTATGATCCATGATCAAGATCTTCCAATGCACTTATGGGATGAAGCTGCAAAAACATCACTGTATGTCCAAAATAGATTATCCCATAGTGCACTTGGATTCAAAACCCCCAAAGAAATGTTCTCCAGAAAGAAGCTAGAAGTAAGCCATTTGTTACCAGGTTACCATCATATTGAGATCAATAGATATGCAACCTTTGATGAATATGTATCACTGAAGGAATCAAGGAGATGTCAACTTGAAGAAGTATATGAAGAAGAACATGTAGCTCCTAGAGTTGTAGAACCAGTGAGGGAAGTTATAAATATCCTTGATGATGAGATTCCACAAGATCATGATATGATAGAATCTCAAGAACCTCCCCAAATGACAATCTCTCACAAGAGAAAGACAGCTTGGGCAAGAGAGCTTACTCAAGATGGAGAGAACTATTGTGCCCCAGAAGGAACCATGAGACAAATCAAGAAACCTAACCCATTCTCCAAGTACATGGCTTTGATGTGTGATCTCATAGAAAAGGAGCGTACTTGCTTTGAAGAATCCATTCAAAAGAAAGAATGGGTAGATGCCATGACTGAAGAATACCAATATGTTATAAAGAATTATGTATGGGAAATATTTCTTTTTGGCACCGGGGCAGACCTAGGGTTCAACGCTACAACAGTGCACCAACAAAACCCTAAATACCGATCCTTTCGGCAACACCTGCGAGGCAGATGAAGTCTCACCCGAGGTAGAGGCAGGGGTGGTTGCAGGACTCAAATGTCTGCAACCTTAGCTAGGACACAGATCTGTGATTCTAACACTTAACAGAGCACTCAGCAGTTAATATTCATTAGTCATTAACCCTTTTATTCACATCACAAGTAAAACCTTAATTACAGAATAGTGTAGTATTCATTCAGATCTAAGGTATTTAACCACTAAGCATGTGTACGTAAGTCAAATCTAACATCCATCCATATTATTAAGCACTAAGAATCAACAGATCTATTTATCATTCATCTATATTAAAGCACTAAGAAAGAAAGCACATCAATACATCACACAAAGCATAACAACACGGCATGTACATGGTTCACCCCCACCCTAGGGCTACGTCCACCAACTCTTCTCATCTTTATTATCTTTGGTCAAGCTTCTTACAGGCACATAGAATCCAAGTTCTACTCCGCAGAAGACAAGAGATCTGCACGCACTCCGCCAGATCCTCCTTCTTCTAGCTAGGGTACAGCACCAAGCCTTCACATAGTTTCTTACAGTTACTTGCACTAGCCTTGCAAACCTCACATAGTATGCACAAAGCACTTACAACTCTTGATCACATAGATCCAACTCTAGCACTTAGCACACTGGCCTACTAGGTCTCTTCCCCCCCTTTAGCTACTTATTTATACATTACAAAATAGGCCTAATCATGGGTAAACCCATGGGCCGTCATCCCATACCCATTACATAATCCCGAATCCCAAAAAGGGCCCTAAAAGGGGACGAGATCCCATGATCTCCATTTCGTCTTGCGCTCCACCTTTGACAGCCTAACGAAGTCCCAAAATTAGGTCAAACATGACCAAGAATCCTCAAATCTTGGTCAAGGGCCAATAGGCCCCCAATACTCACCTATGACTCATCCCAAGTCACTATGATATGATTAGTTCTGTTTCAAAATCCTCGAGCTGCTTCAACTTGTTGTTGTGATACGACCTCCTATTCAGTGAGCTCTTGTATGACTGCTTCATTGACAGGTCCCTCTAGGCGTTGTTCAGCTAAAGTGATGACTTGCTCCAATTCCACTCCTCGGCCTTCGATCTCTGTGAACAGTTGGTAAGCCTCATCCTGTACAAGTTGGAGCCTTTGAGTTACTTCCATAACTCTGCTCTGAATAGTGTGGACATGTTTTTGGGTAGTGCACTACTCTTGGGATCGCTTCATTCTTTCCACAACTGACAAGGGCTTCAATTGCGCCTGTATTGTCTCAGCTTACTGCTTTGCTTCCTATAGTTGTGATTCTAGTTCCTTCAATTATGGATTATCAGTGAGTCGCTCATATGTCTGGGCACTCCGATCACTCAGTTGCTTTCATTCCAGGGCAAGGAATTTTATTCTTTCAATTGCGCTTCGAGCAGTTGTTTCTCTTTGATCCATTACATCCTGCAGGGTGTCTGGTACGGTGCGGAGCTCTAAGTCTATTATTCGTTGTTGTAGTTGTTGGATAGCTTCTGTGAGATTATCTACGTGATGTGTGACTTGGTCTTCTACCTATGGTTCTAATCCTATCACTAACTGGAGTGCTCTGTTGACTACTTCTTTCACTTCGAGTCACTCTGCGAGCAATTGTTCTTTTTCTTGTTGCATTTGTTCTTTCTCTTCTTCAAAATTTGCCTGGAGAGCAACCTTCTCCTGTTCTACAACTCTGCGTTGTTCTACGATTACGCCTTGCACTTGATTCAAGGCTCGAGTGGCTTGTTTTGTTTCTTCCTAAGTGCAATGAAGGTGAGCTTTGACCGCATCATCTAGTCGATGGAGTTGGGTTGGTTCATGTCTCAACTCTGGTTCTCCTGATGGCAGGGGCGCAGTGGACACGGCATGGTTGGACTGAAGGGTCTGTTGTACCCCTCATAATTTGACCTTAATTCTATCATACATTTTCTCCTGCTTGGCTTCTTGTTTCTCCACGATTTCCAGCGAAGCATCGTTTAGGTCTCCTATGATGAAGTCAAAATCATCAGTAGTGAGCACAGTCTTCATCTTGGTCACGGTGGCTCTCGACTTCTTCCAGGAAGAAGGTTTCGGGGGAGAAACCTTCCTCTTCTTCAAGGGATCGGTCTCATCTCTAGGCAGTGTTACTTCGCCTTTCTTCTATTCAGCTCCTTTTCCATTTATCTCTTCATCATCACCCCCTTGGTCAGGTGATACGGAAGCAGTCGTTCCTAAGGCGCTGCTTAAGTCTTGGACCTCTTCGGTCTTCTTCGTTCTGCTGGGTCTGTGTGTATCATGTTCTTTGTGCATGGTCTCTGGTCTGTTAGGGTCAGATATCTCTGCAGGTTAATTTGACCAGTGCTTAATGATCTCCTCAAGGTCCTCTTCCGTGAGTTTGTAGTACGACTAAATTTTCTCCTTATGTTCATCAGCTTGCGTTGTAAGGTAGATGAAGTGTCGATCTACACAGAACTTCATCAAGGTTCGGAACCTCTGTAGGGTGTTCAGAGTCATGTGAGGTTCATCTTCGATGGCTCTCTTCAACTGAAGGTAATATGTGTGAAAAAAATCATTCTAATGCCCTTGTTTGTTCATATCACTCGAGTACCAGAGTGTGGTGAACTTCGCAACAAGCGGCTCGAACGGTTCAATATCCGGAAAGGTCGCACCTTCCGAGATCTCCCAGAAAACAAAGGTGATGAGGATCAGCAGCCAGCTAAAGTGAAATCCGTAGCCCTAATCATTTTCTTTACGGCAGTCTAGTTCCAATTGATTAACTAGGTACTTCTACCAGTTCATCTGTAGACCTTCCACGCACTTCCCTGCAAGGTCAACGACAAAGCCTGTGACCTTCATGGGTCGGTTCTTCCTTACTAACTTTTCGGCTATTAACTGGCAGGCTAGGCACACTGTGCCATTCTGAATGGAGGCTACCTTGTAGCCTCACGTGCCCTTTTAAACATCGTCGTATGTATCCTTGATCTTCTGTGCTAGTGCGTGATCTGTGGCTTTTCCTGGATAGAACTCCTGTGGGTCGGGTCCTTGCATACTTAATCCTGTGATCCTATCAATCAACGCCAAATCGACTGTGATATGACGATCTAGCCATAAGTAGTCGCCATGGTAACATGAAATAAATAGCTTGACACAGGCGTTGACTTCCTGGTGCCTTCTGAAGTGTGGGATTTTCATTACGTTTAACAATGTGGACTGCGTGAGGTTCATCGTCCATGGTTGGGTGATTATCTTTGAGTTTTTCCCCTTCATCCTAGTTAGGTATTTATATGGGGCGAGTATACTATAGTTTTTGCGATCTCTGAGGTTGAAGTCACTGAACTTCAACGCTGCGATCTTGTCCTGCTGCGCTTAAACTGTGCGTATCCCCTTCGGGAGGTACGCAGTAACCATGGTGTACTCAAAATCTCTTGGGACACTATCTCGACTCAACGCATCGGCCAGAGGCGGGATGTAGTCGAGAAATATGGTCGGGATCAGCGTCACATTTGCTAGGTCATCTCTGTGTTTGGGTTCTCTTTTCCGCTGATGGTCGGGATGGTCTGGCTCTGCGAGCAGTCAATGGAGAGGCTTGCACTCCTCCCGTCGATGATGCGTGTACATCGACAGACATCACTCTTTCATACATGAATTTCTCAGTCATGAGGTTAATGAGTACTTCCTTCATAGACACTTCGAGTGTGCTAAGTTCTTCGGACATACACACTCGTGATTGAATATCTCGGGTTAAAAGAGCTACTGCTCAATGCAACGGGATGGCTAGAAATAGCGTGATGATCACTGTGCAAAATCAACTATTCTGCGGGCTCAGATAGTTATGGTTGGAAAACGTGTTCTTGTTGCGTAGCACGACGGGATAAATAGATAAATCGGCAACGGATCTCTTGCAATGGATGGGAATCCTTCATTAACTCAGTTATGTTCGTTATGGCGTGGTCCCAATGATCTAGTGGTGAACTTTCTGATCATAAATGCCTTTCTACCCATTTGGATCCTTGGTCTAACGGTTATACTATTTCCAACAGCTATATTGCTTCACCATGGTGAAGTGCCATGTGACGCGGTTCTGATATCCCGAAGAAGTTCCAATTTTGTAAATTTCCTTCTGCAAAGGTCCCTCTGGAACCTTCTGTAACTTTTCGATCTTAGCCCTCTTCTTACTTAGTTTTCTAGCCTTTTTTCTAGTGAACTTCGTCTTGAAATTCCTTTTTCCATTATGATTCTTATCTTCTTTTGGCAAAGTAACTTCGCATTGTTGAGATTCTTTCCTAGAAATCAGGCGTAATACTTCATCTGTATCTGGAATAGGTACTTCAGTCTTCTGTGGATCTTCTAGTGTTCTTCCCACTTCGACATCCAAGTCTCTATTTTTAAATAGCTTCGCTTGGTTCTCCCGTTATTCAATCAAGTGTGTGATCCTCCTAGTCATGAAATCTTTCAACTCTTGCTTCTTTTTTTCTAAGACTTCATCTTTCCTTCTAGCCTAATCTCTTTCAATCCAAGGTTTTCCTAGTAACATAGCAAATGGAGCGTTGTTCTCAATAAATTTAACAACTTCAAATTCTTCCTCTGTCGAAGTTCCATGAGCACTCATAGTTATATGGGTAAGTCTTCCACATAGGGTTATAAGCTTTCCTTTGAGTAATCCTATTCCTCCCAATGAAGGAATCATAGCAGGCTCCCCTAAAAGTTTCCAAGTTATTTCTGTTATGATATTCACTTGTGTTTCCTCATCCAGAACATAGTCAATGTTGAAGTCTCATATTCTTATTTCAATGCACTCTTTTTCTTTGAAGATATCTGATAAGATTATATGTCGGTGGTCATTCAGGGTTTCTTTTATCTGTAGCAATACTTTTTCTTATTCTTTCTAGGGTTTTGTCATAATATCATGGAGTTCTACCATAATCTCAGTTTCTTGACATTTCTCATTGTCTTCTTGTCTCATATTCATCCTTTCAACCTTAGCAATAATTCTAGGGCAATTCAATACTTCATGGTCCATAGCTTTGCAACGGAGGCAACTAGATATTCTACCAGGGCATTCCTTAGCCAGATGTCTTGGTCTTATGCAACTGTAAATAAGGGTTAATCATCTATTTGTTTTAAATGATCCCTAGCCTCTCCTGTACTGTGCACTAGGATCATGGTAGCTAACCTGCAACAAATTCTTTCTAGGGTCCTTCATCCATTTGGTAGTCAAAACATTCTCTCTATGCATAGGTATAACATATCTTTCACTATTCTTATCAGATCTACTCATACCAAATCTTCTTTCTTCTATCAGTTCCCTAATTTTCAAGCTAGGACAAATCTTGTCAAACATACCTAGATCCATACTTTACAAACAAAAAATTTCACTAATCTTATCTTCAACAGAGCACAAAGCTTCCAGATATAAAGCTTTTCACTATTCTTACCTTTATCATAGCACAAAGAATTCATATCTTACCTCTTTTCTTCAGATCGGACTTATTTTATTAGCACATAGATTCACAGATCGAGTAGAATACTGCACACTAGAGCGACAGATCTACGTACAGAACTTTCACAATTTCAGGTCAGATCTTCGCACAAAGCTTATTTTTCTTCAGTTCCCAGCAATGACAGTTTCAGGTCCCAGCAACGGAACCATTTGTTGGCATAGGGGAAGACCCAGGGTTCAACGCTATAATAGCGCAACAACAAAACCCTAACTATCGGCCCTTTCAGCAACACCTGCGAAGCAGATGAATTCTCACCCAGGTAGAGGCAGGGGTGGTTGCAAGACTCGGATGTCTGCAACCTTAGCTGGGACACAGATCTGTGATTCTAACACTTAACAGAGCACTCAACAGTTAATATTCATTATTCTTTAACCCTTTTATTCACATCGCAAGTAAAACCCTAATTACATAACAGCGCAGTATTCATTCAGATCTAAGGTATTTAAACACTAAGCATGTGTACGTAAGTCATATCTAACATCCATCCATATTATTAAGCACTAAGAATCAATAGATCTATCTATCATTCATCTATATTAAAGCACTAAGCAAGAAAACACATAAATACATCGCACAAAGCATAGAAACACATCATGTATGTGGTTCACCCCCACCTTGGGGCTATGTCCACCTACTCTTCTCATATTTATTATCTTTGGTCAAGCTTCTTACATGCACATAGAATCCAAGTTCTACTCCGCAAAAGACAGAAGATCTACACGCACTCCGTCAGATCATTCTTCTTCTAGCTAGGGTATAGCACCAAGCCTTCATAGGGTTTCTTACAGTTACTTGCACTAGCCTTGCAAGCCTCACACAGTATGCACAAAGCACTTACAACTCTTGATCACATAAATCCAACTCTAGAACTTAACACACTGGCCTACTAGGTCTTTTTCCCCCCTTTAGCTACTTATTTATACATTATAAAAAATCCCTAATCATGGGTAAACCCATGGGTCGTCATCTCATACCCATTACATAATCCTAAATCCCAAAAATGGCCCTAAAAGGGGTTGAGATCCCGCGATATCCGCTTTATCTTGCGCTCCACCTTTGACAGCCTGTCGAAGTCCCAAAATTAGGTCAAAGATGACCAAAAATCATCAAAACTTGGTCAAGGGCCAGCAGTTCCCAAGCCAAAGAACAAAGATGTGGTATCTTCCAAATGGTTATACAAGATAAAACATGTTGTTGACGAAAGTATTGAAAAACATAAAGCAATATTTGTAGCTCATGGCTTTTCTCAAAAGGAAGGCACTAATTATGAAAAGACGTTTGCTCTTGTAGCCAAATACACTTCAACTAGAACCATCATAGCTCTTGCAGCCAAGATGAAGTGGAAGTTACACCAGATGGATGTGAAAATTGCCTTCTTAAATGGTGTCATTGAAGAAGAAGTGTATATAGAACAACCAAAAGGGTTTGAAGTTGAAGATAGAAATACTCATGTCTGCAGGTTAAAGAAGGCTCTGTACAGGTTGAAGCAAGCTCCTAGAGATTGGTATGGAAGAATTGATAGTTTCCTGACGAGATTAGGCTTTACCAAGAGTAAAGTCGATTATAACCTTTACTTCAAGGTTATGAATGATGATCCAGTGATATCGGTGGTGTATGTGGATGACTTATTCTTAACTGGAGAAGAAAATCTCATCACATATTGTAAAAAGAAGCTCGTTGCAGAGTTTGAGATGAAATACCTAGGCCTAATGCATTATTTCTTAGGTCTTGAGGTTTGGCAGAGCCCAGAGAAGATCTTCCTTAACCAATGGAAGTATACAATTGAAATACTGAAGAGGTTTGATATGTTGGAATGTAAATCCATGAACACACCCATGGAAACAATGTTGAAGCTCACGGTTGATACTTCGTCAGAATTGGTTGATGCTACTCTATATAGACAGATCATTTGATCGTTGATGTATCTAACAAATACCAGGCCAGATATATGTTTTATTATGAACACCTTGAGTCATTATCTGGTAGAACTCAAATGTGTTCACCTTGTTGCTGCAAAACATGTGATGAGATACCTTAACGGTACATTGGACTTTGGTCTCTGTTATAATGGAGATTATGACTTTAGATTGGTTGGTTATACTAATTCAGATTGGGTTGGAAGTGTTTATGATAGAAAGAGAACTTCAGGATGTTGTTTCAGTCTAGGGTCAGACATGACTTCATGGCAAAGCAAGAAGCAATCCAGTATTGCTCTCATCACGGCAGAAGCGGAATACATTGCAGCGTGTTCCGCCAGTTGTGAAGCCATATGGCTTCAGAATTTGTTGACAGGTCTATTTCATCTAGAGATGGAAGCAACCGTGATTCTATGTGATAACCAGAGTTTCATAAAGATGACGTAGAACCTTGTGTTCCATGACAAGTTGAAGCACATAGAAATCTGATATCACTACATTCGTGATATGGTGCAAAGGGGAGTTGTAAAGCTCCAATATGTTGGCATAGATGAGCAGGCTGCAGATGTGTTGACTAAGTCTATGTCTCATGTAAAGTTTGAATACTTTAGAGATAAGTTTGGTATAGTCCGAAAGGACCTCCCTCGAAAGGGAAAGTGATGTTGATGATACAATGGTATCCTGACCAACAGCGGGTAGCACAGTTAGGATTTTATATCCTAGGGGATTGATCATCCCTGGACAGATCTCAAAGGTCCGGTAAGGACAGTCTGTCAGAGTACCTGTGCATGTATATGCCAATTGTGGTCAGTATTAGTAGCTTCGTTAGGATTTTATATCCTAGGGAATCTTTTGATTCCTGGGTAGATCCTGAAGGTCCAGTAAGAACAGTCTGTCAGAGTACCACGTGGTAGCTCCGTTAGGATTTTATATCCTAGGGAATCGTATGATTCCTAGGAAGATCCCTAGGGATTGTCAAAGTACCACAAAATGTTTTTGTTACACCTACTTCATTATGTTGTTAAATGATGATGATGTCATCTAAGCCTTGTGTTGATGATATTGTTGCTCCATGCTCGTGTTGCTGATGTTGTTATTCTAGCCTCGTGTTGTTGATGATGTTGTTTCAGGCTTGTGTTGTTGTTGATGATGATGTATCAGCCTTATGTTGTTGTTGATGATGTTATACTAACCTCATGTTATTAATGATGGTGTTAATGTTGTTTCCTTAGCGTTATGCTAATTGATGTTGATGCATATGATGATGATGCTACTCCAGCTCCATGCTGTGAAAGATGATGTTATAAATGATGAAGAAAAACTTTCGATGATTTATAGATATGTCAGTCAATGTTCCAGATGTTGATGATGTTGTTTCCCTGACTCTTTCTTGATGATGTAGTATTGTAGAATACCCTTCTTGTTAAGGGGGAGTGTTGAAATATTGTAACTACGAAGAATATTCTAAATATAATTGAGTTATTATCTTATATATCAATTCCCTTTTGTAGATTGATCATGTCGGGACTTATGTATGACCAAATCCCCTTGTGTGGATTAGTCAAACCCTAATTAAATTATGTTAATTGAGAAGTTGACCCCTAGGGATAATTAAAGTGGTTTTAGCCACTAGTTAGAGAAGTTGGCCCTGCTTGATGAAAAGACACAACCCTAGCTCTCCTCAACTAGTATAAATAAGAGAGGCTAGTGCCTCATTCACTAACTAACTCAAGTCACTCATCTAGTGCACAAGTTTGAAGGAAGTTGTAGTTAAAAGAAGGAGAAGAGAGAGGTGCATTGCTCAGTCTTGGGTATTCTCTTGTGTTTGTTCTCTTATCTTGGCATTGTATTGGAAATCTATATTAAGGAAGTTTTTGTTGGGTTTTCTCCCCCATGAGGGTTTACCAGGATAAAATGGTGTGTACCTTGTGATTCTGTTTCTCTCAGTGATCCAGCTTATGCTATTATTGTCTAGTAAATTTAAAAGAACCTAATAGCATCTCTAAATTTAACAATAATTAATCCCATGCAAAGAAAAATAATGCTTCATTTGTTGGAAGATTGGTTGTTGTCATTGATGTCAACCCTAGTCATGGGTTTTGGACCGCACGATTGATGAAGGTATTTGGACATGAAGGAAAATGCACATGCAGATACAACACCCATGGATGGATAGTATACATCATGTTGTTTCCGGTGGTATGTGGCACATCACACATGTTGTTTTCGGGTGTAATATGTGGTACATCACATGGATCCTCATGGTTGAGGAGAAATGAATTTTGAAGATGACAAAGGAATTGAAGAAGGAAGTACATGTAGGCCTCAAGATAATTAAAGAAAAGAATTACAAAATAAGAAAGTGTCAGTTGGTCTAATGTTAAAACAAAGTGACATAAATGGTATAACTAAACATCATTATACATTCATCCGATACAAGTCTAATTTCGTGAGGTAATAAGAAGAAAAGAAGGCCATATTTCAAGGGGAGGATAAAAATCTTTTCGTGATGTGTTCTAAGGCATGTTATTTTCAGGTCATCTTACATTTTTGTTATAACTTTTTTCTAGAATGATTCAGATGGTGAAATCACTATGGTATTGAGAAGACATATCAAGGTAACCTTGGTAAAAAGTTATCAAAATTTTGATTCGGCTTATAATTTTTGGTGATACACTTTGTGGAAGATAGGGTTTGTGACCATCCTAAAGCTAGTCAATAAACGTGTGTTACGGGTAAAATAGTCATAACCTCTTCATATAGAACTAAATGAAGTGGACCAATTCCATTGGAAATAGTACTGACTTTAGTTTCTTGTAAAGCAGTTTTAGAATCGGATGTTAAATATTGAACGTGGGGCATGTTGTACAAGTTGGGTCTTCCTAATAGACCAATTGAATAAAGTCTACCATTCTTTCTATAACCCTTTTGGGAGGATTCAAGGAATGCAAATTCGAGAAGTTTCAGAGAAAACATTGAGTAATATTATTTACAAGATCAGATTACTCCAAGAATTGAAGAATTGAAGAAATTGAAGAAGTCTCGTGAAGCACACGTTCTATGTGATGATTGGTTGATGGTGATGATTTAACGTAAAGTTTCATTATCTCTCATACATTCTTGCGTGGAAGGAAGGTCATCACGGAGAGTTAAACTCTCCTTGATATTGGAGGATTGTATCTTCCCTTCCTTGAAGGTTTATCCCTCCCTACATTTGGAAACAGAGCTACCTTGGAAGTCATTACTCCCTTGAACAATAACTATTGATTATTTCTACATATTGTGCATGGTGTATTGTGGTATATTGGTGTAACTCTTATACTCATTGTTCATTGCTCATAGGATATAGTTGCTGAATGGTTTAAGTATAAGTTGAAAAGGTTTTAAATTGTACTTTGATAATTCCATTCACTTAATTCTCGTGATCAACAATTGGTAATATAATCAATTACCTTCAAGACAGCCAAACCTAATCGGAAGGAAGATCCTAAGAAGAAATGGAAGACAAAATCTTAAATGGATTCCACCATTTGATGGAAGTAATTTGAATACTGGAGTAATAGAATGGAAACTGCAATTGAAATCCTTGGGGTAGATGTTTGGTTCTCATTTGTTTCAGGATACAATGTTTTAAAGAAACCAAAGAATCGCAGTCAAGGAAGCAAAAGGAACAAACAATTAAGTAATAGATACCATCCTCGGATTGATTGGACAGATCTGAAATCCAAGGTGGGATAAGGTGCATCATCAAAAGAGATTTGGGACAAGTTTCAAATCTCTTTATGTAAAGGAAGACGAAGAAGAAGAAGAAGTTGAAGCAAATTACAAACATCTCGCATTTCAAAGAAGAAAATAGAGGTCGGCTCTTTTGCTTTAATTGCAGCATCAGGGTCATGTTGAATTTGAAATGTCCTCATCCAAGGATTGAAAGAAACACATCAAGAAGAAAATTTCAATGAAGAAGAAGAAAATCATGAAGAAAATTATTCAACAAGAAGATAAGAATCTTAAAAAATTGAAGCATGTTGAGAATGAAAATAGCAAGCTCAAAGACACGCAAAAAACCAAGAAGGAATTGGTTAGTTGTGAAAACAAATTGTAATCTTGATGAAACAATTAGAAAACTTGGAGAAAATGAGAGAAGAAACCATTTCTTGAAAAATCCTAAGAAGAAAGAAGAATAAGAGAAGTAAGGAATGTCCAAATGAAGAAGAAAGAAGAAGATTGTGAGAAACTCTTGAACAAGAAGTTGTCTCACCGAGAAGAGCTTAAGAAACTCTCAAGTATTAAAAAGATTCTAACACATCTTGGATGCATGGGTGAAACTTCATACAAAGAAGATGCAAATACCAACAAGAAGGCTTTTCTGAAGAAAAGAGCTACATAGCAAATTGATGAGAAGTGGACCAGCATAATGAGAAAGAATGAATGATTACAAAGAGATGAATATCCAAGAAGACCTCCTACCTTCGTGAATCAAAGAAGCTTCAATCAACTGCATGAAGGAAACTACAAAAAGAATAGATCATGAACCCAAATGGACTACATCACAAAGAAGCCCACTTTACCCAAGGTATCAAAAAATCTTGGTCATTGTTATACTTGGCAAAAGTTTGACACATAAGGCAATTAATTGCGTAATCAATGAAAGGAACACATACAAGAAACATGAATGGTGTAAATCAAGATATGGAAATAATCAAGGATTGGTCAACAGAGTTATAATTCATTTTCCCATCGGACGACAAAAAATATTGCATGCTGCTAGAAATGTAATTATATTGGTCACAAAGTATGAGATTGTAGACATATGAATGAAGATGTCCCTATGCCAACCACAAAGAGATGGAGGAAGGAAAGAGATTCCAAACAAAGAAGATTGTCAAATAGCATTAATCATCAAGAATGTAAAGAAGAAGATGAATGGTACATAGACAAAGGATGTTCTTCACACATGACCGGATCAAGACAAATTCATCAACTTGAAGAGAAAGGGTGGCAATGTTGCATTTGGATACGACTCATCTACCAAAATATTTTGAGAAGGTGTAGTAGAGCTTGGAAAAAAAATGTAAAAGCAAAGAATGTCTCTATTGGTTGAAGACTGAATCATAATCTACCCATTGTTAGTAAAATGTGTGATCAATGATACACTCTTACGCTTTGACTCAAAAATGTAAAATCAGAAAATAACTCAGGAAGAATTGGTTGCAACCGCAACAAGAAGACCTAACAAAGATATACATCCTAGACATAAAGAAGAGAGAGAAGACAAAAAGCCACAATAAAAAGGATTCCAAGGAAAGAAAAAGTCTCAAAGACCAAAAATAAGGATTAGCATTATTGAGTGCCACACGTTTAGTGAGCAAAGAAGAAGGTTACCTTTCCATTAAACTCCTGGGAGGCTCAGCTACCCCTTTGTCATTGCTACTGCTGGGAGAGAAATTGGGATCAAGGATGATAGGAGAATGAGTGTTATTACCAATGACAAAGGGGAGATTGTTGAAGATTGATGTTGTCATTGATGTCAACCCTAGTCATGGCCTTTGACCGCAAGATTGATGAAGGTATTTGGACATGAAGGGAAAATGCGCCAGTGACAACACCCATGGATGGATAGTATACATCATGTTGTTCTATGGTATGTGGCACGTCATGTGATCCTCATGGTTGATGAGAAATGAATTTTGAAGATGACAAAGTGAATTGAAGAAGGAAGTACATGGTAATCCAAAGATAATTAAAGAAAAGAATTACAAAATAAGAAAAGTCAAGTCGGCCCTAATGTTAAAAAAGGAAGTGACATAAATGGTATAAATAAACATCATTATACATTCATTTGATACAAGTCGAATTTCAGAGGTAATAAGAAGAAAAGAAGGCCGGATTTCAAGGGAGGATGAAGTCTTTTGGTGATGTGTTCTAAGGTATGTTATTTTTCAGGTCATCTTACCATTTTTACTATAACTTTTTTTCTAGAACGATTCAAATGGTGAAATCACTATGGTATTGAGAAGACATATCAAGGTACCTCTGGTAAAAATTTCAGCTCTTGATTCACTATAATTATGGAGATACACTATGTGGAAGATAGGATTTGTGACCAGTCCTGAAGCTAGTCAATAAGCAGGTGTTCCGGGTAAAACAGTCATAACTTCTTCATACAGAATCCAAATGAAGTGGGACCACTTCCATTGGAAAGAGTACGGACTGTAGTTTCTTGTGTACGAGTTTCAGAATGGGATGTTAAATATTGAGAGCGGGGCATGCTATACAAGTTGGGTCTTTTTAATAGACCAGAATTGAATAAAGTCTACCATTCTTTCTATAACCTCTTTTTGGGGAGGATTCAAGGAGTGAAAATTGGAGGAGTTTTCGAGAATACATTGAGTAATATTATCTACAGGATCAAAGTACTCCAAGAATTGAAGAATTGCAGAAATTGAATAAGTCTCAAGAAGCATTATCAGGTTCTATGTGATGATTGGTTGATGGTGATGATTTAATGTAAAGTTTTAGTATCTCTCATATATTCTTGGGTGGAAGGAAGGGGCAAGGATGGAGAGTTAAACTTTTTCTTGATATTGGAGGATTGTATCTTCCTCTTGGAGGTTTATCCCTCCCTTTACAATTGGAAGTTGTAGCTACCTTTAGAAGACATTACTTCCCTTGAACAATAACTATTGATTATTTCTCATGTATTGTGCATGGTGTATTGTGGTATATTGATGTAACTCTTATACTATTGTTCATTGCTCATTGGATATAGTTGAATGGTTTAAGTATAAGTTGAAAAAGTTTTTAAATTGTACTTGATATTGATTCACCCCCCTCTCAGTATCAACATCATTTGGGTGACTCGTCCCATGGGATCAGAGCCATCAAATTTATTGACCTCAAATAGGGGAAGATGTGGGTCATGATGAAAGGGGATGGAATGAAAGGCCATAGTATGGAAGGAGTCAGCACCATCTGAGTGGGATGGTTGGTCAAGGAAGCAGATACCCTGGGATCAATTCAGCAACTGGTTGAGAGTGACATTGATGGTGTCAACTTCGCCCTTGAAATGGTTAAGTCGGCCATCAAATTTGGCAAATTCATTCATGACTTTGTCCTCGAAGCAGTCAAAGTTGGAAGACATTTTTTGGATGATCTTCTTGTTCTATTTGATTTCGGCTTGCAGTTCTTGGTTGCTAGTGGTGGCCACTTGGAAATTTGGGGTGCCTGGGATGGGGAGAAGGTCCACGGCAATCAGGGAAACAAGGGGAATCCAATGGGATAGGTGTCAAATAAGGGTGTCAGAAAGGGTGGTTGGGTGGGAACAAAGAAAAAAAGGCTTACAAGTGATAGGTACCACGACAATTAGGGTGAAAAGGGGAATCCAATGGGATAGGACCCAAATAAGGGTGTCAGGAAGCGGGTTGGGTCCACAAAAAGAAAAAAACTTAAAAATGATAGGTACCATGGCAATCAAGGCAAAGAGAGGAATCTAATGGGATAAGTCTTGAATAAGGGTGCCAGTGGGACCACTTTTTTTTTTTAACTTCTGCAATGTTATACTTCAGCCTGAAGAATATTGTAGTGACAATTGCCCAAATTTTTAACAAGAAAAATTGTGTAGAAATTTTGCAACTAGAATGTAGGAGGCAGGGTTGTGCAACAATATATATCTTCTATTGATTTTATGTTTTGTTCTTTCCCCAAGGGTTGGAGTTTTTAGGGTTCCTACAGACAAGGGTTTTCGTGTCCTATAGCTCTTTGATATACGTGCAGGGTTGAACAGTAGTACTCGACCCAATATCTCAGGGCACCAACTAAGGAGGCTCGACTGTACCCTTAGTGGTACTACCTGATTACCCAGATACTAGAGAGTATCTTCCCGAGTGTTGTTCTCGATGTCACTATAGCAGTTAGGCGATCGATTGGTTGATCTAGGGTTGGTTTCAGGAGACCTAGGGGACACCCTATATACCTTATGGTAAGTGGGAATGATGTTCATGTACATATCTCATCTAATGTGGTACTACTCGAAGAGGTACCAACGAGGGTTACAGAGGTTTCCAACAAGGTGAAACTTTTATTTCGAGTAACCCTGTGAAACCGTCTGTATTTCATGCATATAGTCTTCGCTAGTCGTATGTTTACTCGTTAAATGAAAAATCTATGTGCTTTAAAGACGTCAACAGTACACGTATCTACCCTAAAAAAAAATTACCCACAATTTCTAGAGAGGAAAGAACTTTGATACCACTTGTAAGATACCAAATGTATTATAATATGCAGAAACATAAATATTGCAGCAAATACCAGCGAAACAACAAAATATAGAGAATCACAACACCAAAAATGATATCTTTATTGACAGAAAGCCAAGTTCACTTCCCTCTTCGAGGGGGAAACCTCCAACAAAGCATAGCTCTATTACAATAATTCTTGAGACAATACTTTCTCATGCCTTATACTCCTATTTATTCTAATTCTACCTTCTACATAGCATTCTATAGGAAGATCTTTCTAGAAGTGGAAGCTTCTATTAAGTAGTCTTACTTTAGACTTGTTCACATTATTAAATAGGCCTTATTAACTAATGTCAGTCTTTATTACATGGAAGATATATTATTCTACCTACATGAGGGGTTAGGGAAGTTATGTCTCTAACACTCAGGCTATTTGAATTTTGATCTACGGGACATCGGTGGATGTGTTGTATTACATGTATTTGAAGGGAGGATTTGGAGGGATTTGACCCCTCTCTTCATCACAATCCTACGGAAACAATATAAGGGAATCCAACGATCTCTCCTGGAGAAGGTGAAGAGATCAACGTGTGTAGTGAAGGAGCCACGTGAGGAAGAGGGAGATCCATTGCGTGTTGTAGAGACAACAAAGAGCATATATCTGTAGAGGAAGGTTGCATTGATATGCTCAGGATAAGCAAGAGGAGCCTGTAGAAGTTAATTTCGGGTAGAAGGTGGAGTTAGATGGGCTAGAAAAACTCCCTCAACATCCATTTCATTACAAATTTTCCTCAACTTCTGTGGGCATTGGACGAGAACCACTCCATCAAAATCATCATTCTCATAGCTCTAGCAACCATTTTTCCTTCGACATCGACCTCTTTGTTTTGAGTTTCATCGTGGGCTCCTCTCTCGACCCTTCTTACTAGGCCAACTTGGCTTTGTCTTAGATTTTCTCTCACTTTGCCCCCAAAGTCCTTTTCGAGGGAGAAGCCCCTTTTTTGGGAGAATAGATTGAAGGCAATTTTCTAATGTAAAGAAACTCAAAATTGTACTTTGCATCTTTCTGAATGGAACAATTCATCAATTGAAGTGAACTCAGAGAGATAGCCCATATGGGTGAACTTCGTTATCAATTTGATGAGTATTGTCTCTATTTAGTTCTTGTTTTAAATTTCAATCCTTGAATGTTGGATTTTAATTCATTAAACCAATTTTTTAATGCAATTGTGGAAAATTGAGAAGTTGGTTTAAAGAAACTGAATTAGTAGATTCTTTTAAAACGGAGTCTTTAACACTAATTTTGAATCACTTTACATGGGCACGTCTATAAATATGATCAAGTTGTCGCTCAACAATGTTGTCATTCTTAGTGGATTCAAGAAAAACCACATCTCTGGAAAGAATGAACTTTTTGTTTGCCTCTTCATTGAGATGATATGCCTTGGTGGTATTTGAGTACCCCAAGAGGATGCACTTTCGACTCCTTGCACCTAGTTTGTGTCTTTGTTGCTTAGGAATTAAGGAATAACAAGTGGAACCAAAAACCTTGAGATGCCTCACTAAAGGAATGTGATCATACCAATTTTCATAAGGAGTCTTTTTCCCAAGAGCATGAGATGGACTTTTTTCTCACATACATTGCACACAGAACTGCATCATCCCAAAACATCAACTTCACATTCTTGAAAAATAGCATTGAACATACCATATTCAAGAGTATCTTATTCATTATTTTTGTTACACCATTCTACTGAGGATTGTATGGAATAATGGTTTGATGTTTGATCCCATGTTGGCAATGTTGATGCTTTTTGTAGCACTGGAAGGTGTTCCCACTAGTGGCCTAGGTGTCAGGCATGTTGGAATCTTCATTGGCACCATTTTACACTTTGGTTTCGATGAAAACGCCCTTGGAATGACGCTAGGGCATCATGGGCTTGGTGATGGGCTTTGTGGGCTTGTATGGGGATGTCACACCCACAAAGACGATTAAAATATTTTAATTAAATGTTGAGTTTAGAAGGGGTTCCTAAACTCACTCATTAGACTCCTATATAAGGAAAGAAAAGATTGTGACAAATCTCATTGTGTCATTATGGAGTTAGCATAAGTGAGATGCACTTGTGCTAGGAGCTTGGATATTCCAGCAAGAGAAATCCTACAATTTTGGCAATCTGGCCTAGGGTTATTAGAGATTTTTGTTTATGTTTTCCAGTGAAGGAAGGCTTCTGCTTCAACCAAGGAAGACCCCACACGTGTAAGGAGAAAGGAGGAGCAGGGTTGCACATGTGAGAGGAGGCGCACATGTGAAGAGATAGCCTGCATGTGTGGGAAAACAATATGGATAAAGCACATGTTTGGTACGGTACAATCCGTACAGTCACACGTGTGACTGTCGTAAAACAGAAAAGAATATGCCACACGTGCGAATTTTTTGAGCAAATGTGCAGGTTTGTATCGCTGACATCAACAATCATACGAATGACATCAGTAGGTTGTACATGTGGTCTACAGCTGGTCGCAAATTGGAACTTGCATGGGATAAAGTTTGTTGATTTTTTGTTTTCCAGAGGACAAGTTTGTCCTCAGATTTGGTTTAAAGTATGACAGCTAGGAGGGTTGATTTTTCCCTCAAAATTTTCTGAATCTGACAACTTACATAACAGAAAATTTTGTGTCTCAAGTGTGTGGATGATTTATCTATGATCTTGTTGTTTTTCATTGTTGTAATTTTTGTCAATAATTTCAGTGTAAAATTGTTCAGTTATAAAAGCTAGGGTTCATTGTTTGGTCACTTGGAAGTAATTATCTGATTTGAAATTAGTTGCATAGAGTTGCATGAAAAATTGACATGGTATCATACCTAAGAATTTGAAGGAAGAGAGGGAGTCATGTCTTGAGACACATTTCGCTGCTACAGTCGGGGATACAACAGAATTGTTGTGGAAGATTTTTTTTGTCTTAATGATTAGAAAATTTCTGAAGAACTATGTCAGGTCACCATGGTGAACACTTTGAAGATTGAGGAAACGTTGGAAGGGGAAACTAACTTCCGAGATTGGAAGGCTAGGATTCTCCTTCTGTTGGAGGAGAATGACCTCAAAGAGTATGTTGAGTGTGTGGTTCCAAGTCCTACTGATCCGCAGGAATTGGCAGTGCATAAGAAGTGAAGGCCAAGTGGGTTTTGCTAGAATCCGTGAAGGATCACTTGATTCCTCACATTTTTTAGAATAATATTGCCAAGGAAATGTATGATGCTTTTGTGGGTCTATACCAAAACAATAATACAAGCAGGAAGTTACATTTAAAGCACCAACTTCAAGTTGTTAAGATGTCCAGTGAGGACACAGTTGTGAACTACCTTATAAAGATTACTCTGATCCGAGATCAACTTGCGGCCATAAATGAGACAGTTGAGGATGTTGAGTTGGTGAATATAGCATTGAGAGGTCTCCCAAGATTTTGGGAGTCATTTGTGTAGGGGATTTGTGCACATGAGGAGTTTCCAGGATTTGATAGACTATGGACTAATTATATCCATGAGGAGACTCAGTTAGAGTCCAGGAATGGCCTACAGAAGAGCAGCAGTGATGAGAATCATGCTCTTGTTGCCCGTAGGAGTATAAGAGGAGGTTCTCCAAAACGAGAGACATCTCCAAAGCATAGGAGGAAGAAGGATCTTAGTAAAGTCAAGTGTTTTGTTTGTCATGATTATGGCCATTATGCTTCACAATGTCCACTACGGAGGAAATGGGGAAGGAGGCAGCAGGCATCAGTAGTAGAGGTTGATGAGGTTGCAGATAAACTCCAGAGGGAGTTCTTATTGGTTTCTTCTCTTTCCGATACAGTCTAGTGTGGCGATGCTTGGTTGGTTGATAACGGAGCCTCTTGCCATATGACAGGTGCATGAGAGTTGTTTGAGAGTATCACAAACACTAACTCAGATCTGTGTGTAGAGCTTGGTATGAGGACCAGGCATGCAATGCAAGGAACTGGGATAGTACGATTCTAGTTGCAATCGGGAGAGAATTTGAGGGTGACTACAATACGATTCCAGTTGCAATCGGGAGAGAAGTTAAGGGTGACTATAGTACGATTCCAGTTGTAGTCGAGAGAGAAGTTGAGGGTGACTAATGTGTTATGGGTGCCAGAACTTAGGAGTGTGCTCTCAGTCTCAGAAATTGAGAAGAAGGGCCACCATATATTGTTTCGGGATGGACAGGAGTTATTTGTGCCCAGAGGATCTAGCTTCAGGTTAGCAATGGTTCTTGGAGTTAGAGAGAGCAACCTATACAGGATGAAGGGCCAACCTATACGAGCTATTTCCAGCAATAGTAGACGGATAGAGGACAAGGAGCAAATATGTCCACAAAATATGCAGGTCCAGAGGGAGCAGGTGGCTCTGAGGGTTATACAGACTCAGAGGGAGTCAGATTTCAGAGGAAGTTAGCCCTCAAGATTCGGTGGGGAGGAGTAGCCTCCCAAGATTGTTAAGAAGAAGTCAAAGTTCAGAGGGAGTATGCAGACTCAGAGGGAGCTCGATCTCAGAGGGAGTCAGTGGGCTCAGAAAGAGAGTCATCCATTCATAGGGAGTTTCCCCTCAGGTCCAGGTGGGAGAGAGGCATCTTCCAAGACTAATATGAAGGTTTCATGGGTCAAGGAGGCCAAGCAAGAGGCTCAGAAGCAGGAGGCTTCTAAGAGCTACATGTCTTCCCAAAAGGATCCATTACTTTCAGCAAGTTTTGTCTCTGTAACATAGGAGGCATCCAATCAAGAGGATTGGAGAGAAGGATTTACTTCGATGACAGAGGGAGCAACCAATCGAGAGGATTAGAGTGCAGTTATGGTAACATGTCCAGTGCAAGAGACAAAGTCACTTCCAGTATGGGAGACAAAGGTACATCCAGATATTGGAGGATGGAATACCTCCCTCGCTAACAAGGAGTGTTAATGCTTTTTGTAGCATCAAGAGGTATTCCCACTAGTGGCCTAAGTGTCGGGCATATGGGAATCTTCATTGGCACTAGTTTACACTTTCGTTTCGGTGAAAACACCCTCGAGATGAAACTAGGACTTTGTGGGCTTGGTGATGGGCTTTGTGGGATTGTGTGGGGATGTCAAACCCACAAAGAGGATTAAAATATTATAATTAAATGTTGACTTTAGAAGGGGTTCTTAAACTCACTCATTAGACTCGTATATAAGGAGAGGAGAGATTGTGACAAATGTCATTATGGAGTTAGCATAAGTGAGAGTGCACTTGTGCTAGGAGCTTGCAAATTTCAGCAAAGGAAATTATGCAATTTTGGCAATCTGGCCTAGGGTTCTAGGAGATTTATGTTTATGTTTTCCAACCAAGGAAAGCTTCTGCTTTAACCAAGACCCCACACGTGTGAGGAGAAAGGAGGAGCAGGGCCACACGTGTGAAGAGATAGAGGAGTCGCACGTGTGAGAGGAGTTGCACGTGTGAAGAGACAGCGCATACATGTGGGAAAGCAGTACGGACAGACTGCACGTGTGGTACGGTATAGTGCGTACAGTCACATGTGTAACTGTCATATAGCAGAAAAGGGCAGGTCGCATGTGTGAATTTTTTGGGCAAGTGTACAGGTCCGTACATTGTTGACGTCAGCAAACCATACATGTGGTCTGCAACAAGTTGCAAATTGGAATTTGTCTCGAGTAAAGTTTGTTGATTTTTGGTTTTTCAGAGGACAAGTTTGTCCTCAGATTTGGTGTAAATTGTGACAACTGGGAGGGCTGATTTTTCCCTCTGAAATTTCTGAATTTGACAACTTACAAAACAGGAAATTTTGCGTCTCAAGTGTGTGGATGATTTATACATGATCTTGTTGTTTTCCGCAGATGTTATTTTTGTCGATAATTTTAGTGTAAAATTGTTCAGTGATAACAGCTAGGGTTTATTGTTTGGTCACTTGGAAGTAATTTTCTAATCTAAAATTAATTGCATAGAGTTGCATGAAAAATTGACATGCAAAGATAACTTTCAAACTCATTAGAAGTATATTCGCCTCCATTACCAATAGAAAGAGTGTCAATACAAGATCGTGCTTCATTTTCAATCCATACATGAAAATTCTTAAATGTTTTAAATGCTTGAGATTTCTATTTCAACAAATAAACCCAACACATTTTAGTGTAATCATCAATAAAATTCATGATATATTTATTACCAAAAGCATATGCAACAAGCATGGGGCCACACAAATCAGAGTGTATCAACTATAGCTTTCTACATGCTCTCGAAGTGGAATCATGAAAAGGTTGTTTGTTGTGTTTACCAAGGATATATGTATCACATTGCTTCAAAATCCCTAAAATGGTAGGAAAACCAAAAACATCATTTTTCTTCAACATACAAAAACTATCATAGTTGATGTGCCCAAATCTAGCATGTCGCAAGAGACTGCATGACAATATACCTTCATCATAGTGAGAGAGGTATGCAGAATTATGTGCCCATCCCTTTCAATTTCAACAATTTGTCATCCTCCCATCCTGTCATGACGATCATGTTATCAGAAGACCTCCTTATCTCAATGTGTGCATCAAGCATGTGAATAGTATGGCCTCGTCATCGAATGCACACAAGAGATAGCAAGTTCTTCCACAACTCAGGAAGATAGAGAACATCATGTAAAAGAACATCTAGGCAATTTGAGCTTGATGGTGCCAATTCCCATAGGTTTTGAGACTAGATCTGTCTGCAAAGTATATTACATCCTTGACATTGTCATTCAGTGCCTCAAAGAAGTCTCTTCAAAAATCCATGTGGCAAGTAACACCGGTGTCAAGCAACTATGAATCTCTCCAAGAAGCAAATGAAGTTTTGAACAAATCTTCATTTATGCCAATTTTGCAATGAGCAATAATAAAATAAGCGGATTCATGAGATTTACCTTGTTCTTCCTTTTGTTCATGTTGTTCCTTGATCTTCTCCCATGGGATCCTACAAATCTTTGCCTCATGTCCATTCTTGCCACAATGAACACGGTGAAAATCAGACATCTCACCTTGATTATTCATATCCCCCCTACCTTTGAAATTCTTCTTTCCATGTTCTCTCTTATTGCCTTCTCCTCTAGAAGAATCATGTGATTGATTCTTCCATTTTTGAGTAAAGCACACAATCTCTCCAATGGGTTGAATTGTCTTCTTCCCGAAAGCTTTATCACATTTTGCAATTCCACCAAAGAGTCAAAATCAAGGGACTTCAATTGGCAACTAGCTTAAGTGTTTCAAGATAGTGAGAGTGTATGGGGTAGAGAGTCTTGATGAAGGTCGTGAGAGCAATGTCTATCTCCACACCAATAGCATCAATGTTGTGCATGATGGCTTTAACTTCATATGCTAAAGCCATGGGATCAATATCCTTCAAATCTAGGTTGTAGAGCTTCAATTGCAATTGAATCAGCTCCAATTCTAAATGTGAATCATACAAATCTTTCAACTTCTTCAAAGCACCCCAAGAATTTATGATAGATTTGTTGTGACGACTCACCTCTTCATTTACAGAAACAGTGATCAAAGCATATGCTTTCTTATCTTCATTGGTCTATATGGCAAGCTCTTCATCTACTGTGTGTTTGGTAGGTGCAATATCTCCATCACAAATGTCATTCCAAAGAGCATTGAAGATTAGACTATGCTTAATCTTTCTTGACCATTCTCGATAATTTTCTTTGCCACTAAGCACCAGGCCAACAATTGAGACAAGAGAATGCATTTTCACCACCAGTTACTCCTCGCAATACAACTTCCTTCCCACGATCACTGCAACAACAATCCCTGCAATAATCTATGTTCTGGTAACCTCTATCCTCCTCAAAGTCGTTCGACAAGACATAGAACCCCACTTATCTTTTCAAATTAGATTGCAATCTATCCTCGGTTATTAAAACTTTCACACTATTGGAAAAGGTACAAAAATTAAATTGGAAAACTTTAGAATGTTGGGGTTAGTGCACGTTCTTACATTCTCGCTCCCATCCAATGCCTTTTTTTAATAAAATTAACATTGTTTAACTCCAATCATTGTTGTTGGACGATTGGAGATATACAATTTTGGCATTACATGTATACAAATTTTCACTGCAATTGGACAAGTTATTGTTGTGATGAGTCATTGTTGTTGGGAGAGACGCTAAGATGGGAGAAAAAATAGTAAGCCCAACATTTGAATAACCCAAACCGTACCTTCCCTTGCTAAAAAGCGGATCAATGGCTATGGTTACCTTCCAACAGCCAATGGGTAATTTTCAATCCTTGAATTTGCAAGTAATTTGTTTGCAAACCATTGTATGAATTTTTTGTTGAGACTTACCATCCTCAAGAAGCTCGAACGAAGCCTCAAAGCCTCATATTAGGTAGATTCAATGTTAAAAGTAGCGAAGATTGAGACAAGAGAGCTCTGCCCCTAGTTTCAGCCAACGACTTTTCCTATGGATAGGAATATTCTCTCATTGCATATTGTGAACTTCGAACCATTTGAAAATGCATCCAACATAGTGGAGTATTTATTGGTGTTTGTTGGAGACTACATGTCGGATGAAATAATTAAGCTGGCGCCTATCAGGAACGACGTGTTACAGTACAAGATATCAGAGGCAAAGAAGGATCCTTGCGTCACACAAACCGTACGCAATATCCTATGGAGGAATTCAAGCGTTAAGAATAATTCACCATCCAGGTCAAAGTTTCCTTCTCCAAATTATGGTGAATCATTCCATCCGCATCGAGAGGCCATCATCATCATTGCCTTGCAACCAACTACCCCAAGCAGTTGCATTGACCAAGCACGACAACTATCTGCAAGGGAATGCCAATGGTTTTCTTTCTAACGACCAACTCAGCATATTAGGATTTCCTAAACGTGTGGAGGCATTTAGGGTTTCTCTACGCTAGCAATAAACGAATCTCAATGCACAAGCAGGGGTTGGAAGGAAAATTGCAAAGGAAGAGGCCCAAATGAATAATTGATGTGCTCAGATTGCAGAACAGGAGGACAAAGAAGCTCTAGAGATCACGGAGTTAGAGTTATCAAAAAAAAGGACAACTTTGTTTTGATACCGCCAACAGTTCTGGGTTGAATAACTCCACGCATTAAAAAAAAAGACATAAATACATTCAGAGATGACCTTTGGTTTCATCTTCCCACAGGTCTGATGGTTGTTCATATTCACCTATGACTCTACAAATTTCTCATAAATTAAATATTTACAATATATCATAATCCCAAGGACTAGGTATCCAACAATTTGACCTCAAAATTGTCAACTTTTTATTGCATGTTAGTAAAATATGTGAGTGTTTCCTTCTTAATTTTATCCACCTGTCCCTGAAACCACAATCATATCAAGTGCAGTGCTATTTTCTGTATCCTTGGACCATGGAAGGCATGTAATTAACGTTTTGCTCATCCAACTAGTAAAGCTTCTTCATTCAGAAAATTTAAGGTAAGAATTAAACAATCCTCTAAATTATCATGGTATAAAAAGAAGTTTAAAGGTTCTATGATTTTGATTGTTGAAATCATTGTGTTTAATGCAAAAATGGATTCAGCACCTTCAAATACCAATACCCTTACTGCAACCTGGTTTTGCAATGTTAACGATTGTTATATGCAATTTCATCAAAATCCAAATTGATTCTTACCAGATTTTAGGCAAAAAATGTCACGGCCAGGATAAAAACAAATTCGTACTACAGCCACATGTAAAGCTGCTGATCTACTCTAACTAATGCAATTTCATCAAAATCCAAATTGATTCTTACCAGATTTTAGGCAAAAAATGTCACGGCCAGGATAAAAACAAATTCGTACTACAGCCACATGTAAAGCTGCTGATCTACTCTAACTAAAATAAAATATCCAAACTTGAGGCACAGGGAATGCTCAAAATATATTTCAGTATTTAAGATGCCCAGAAAGAAGGCATGCACTACTAAAAGCTGCTATTTACTGAATTTATAGCATTGGAAAATGTTTCCAGTTCAACTTTATAAGTAAGCATCATATTCTGCCACCTAACCAGCCAGTCCAAAGTGGCCGTATAAGTGGCCTCTGAACAACGGATACCTATGCCATAGTGTTCACATATCAGCTTGATTGCTTAATTGGCAAGTGACCATCAGTTATGCTAGTTAACAGTAAGAAAGTAGCGCATGAACTTCAACCACGGAAACCCAAGTGAGCTTTCAATCTCCTTAATTTTGCTTCTTGTGTGCCATGAATTGGTAGCTTATATTCCATCAACAGTGCTTCAATATGATCGCTAGGAAGCAACATCATTTCAGCAAGGCTACCTGGAAGATTGTCTGGAATGCTACCATCCAAAGTGGGAACAGGCACCAGAGGATCTGTCGGAACACAGAAAGCATTTATGCGTCTTGCGTCCTCAGAGCGCTGCCTGCAGAACAACAGTAGATACTTAGCTTGCTTTATTAGATGGGTGAATTAGCTTGCTTTATTAGATGGGTGAACTGAATTTACAAGTTTTCAAGAAGCTTTTGGAAGCCTCATCATATTTTTTTCAATACATTGTAGACACGGCCATGTTCCAACAGTATACTGTAGACACTGGAGATAAGAATTCTACCAATAGTCTAACAACTAAAGATGGCCACATATTGTTTAGTACCTGTAAGTTATAACAAGTATTTATCTTGTTAAAAAATGATTACGTTTACTGGATCATTATGTAGTTCTAAAAATTGGATTAGGACTTAAACTAGCTTTATTATACAGTGAAGGAAGATCGTCTGAAAAGCCCAAGGACAAATTTGCATATATATCAGTACTATCAGGTAACAAAATCTAGGAATTGTTCAATTTCTTGGCTGTGTTATTTCACTTGAGACATAATAAAGAAGTTGACAAGAAATACTATATATTTTCTCAAAGTTCAAACCCAAATATGATCGCAAAAATATGCAACAGGGACAGATATAGCGTTAAGACCTCAGAACTTGGCCTATATAAAACTTATATACCGACAGGAACAAAAGAATACCCAACAAATTGTAGTAACAGCAAATTAATTAGCAAAGGACGTTATTTGTCTGCATGGACCTCCTTACAAAAGCCTTCAAAATCCAAACAATGACTACAAAATGAAGGTTCCATCATTAATAGCCTCCAGCCCCTTGGAACAACATTGAAGGCACATATAGAAAGTTGTAACAGAGCAGGAAATGAAAGGCAACATGGAGAGTAAGGTGGATGAAGCTTTGGAAGGTCAAAAGAAGAGCGAGTGTTGTAAACCTAGCCACAACATCTTTATTATGTAATTAGACTGTATGTAACCTCATCATTTTGTAATAGTGTTTTAGCCCTTAAGCTAATAGTGCTTTAGTCTTTGAGCATCATATTTCAGAATGAAGTTTCAAGCATTAATAGCCTCAAACCACCCTCGGGGTGTAGAACAATCAGTGGTGGAGTGTACTGTTAAGGCACTCCATTATGTGAAGTCACCGGTTCGAAACCCTTGACTAGCCTTGTGTGACGCATGAGGGGCCGCGTTGGCATGCCTGGAGGTTATAGTGGTAGCAATCAGATAACACGACCATGTGTCACGCGAGTACATGCCCGACTAGTTGTTGATTCCGCCAATCAAAAAAAAAAAATAGCGTCAAACCCCATGGAACAGCGTTGTAGGCACATATAGAGAACAAAGTAGGAGTTGAAAGGCAGTATGACGAGTAAAGTAGATTGTTGGAGATATTACACACTCACCTAGTATTTATTTTCCTAGGTTGACTAGTCTATGTTTTTTTTTTTTGTAAGTTAGATTGTATAAAAAGCCTTCAAAAAACAGAGATTACAGTATCATCGTTTTGTTCCAGACTGTAAAAACTGAACTGCCCCGAGGGGAAACCAGTTCAGCGAGCCGAACAAGTCAAGAACCAAAGTCTTAAGTTACCAGTCATAAGGATTACAACGTCTAAATACAAAAATTGCAGCCCTCTGTGGGAGACCAAATTGACCTTTCATCTAACGCTGACATAATTGAAACAGACAAAGTATGACTATCGGCCCTATGTGGCAAGATAAAAGTTAAACACCCTACTAACCATGCATAAAGACACCTGTGCAAATCAGGTGGTAGGCTCGTAGTGTGGCCACATGTCCAGGGAGGTGGCGTTGGTCATTGGGTCCGCGACTGGTGCTGCTTCCTCCTCGACCGATGTCCCTTCCTCCTCTGTAGTCCCGTGCACAGCTGACACAAGAATCGGCAGGTCAATCCCTGTTGCATTTGCTTCTCCATCTGTGGGGTGGCATACTCCCTGCAATGCTGAGAGCATTTGCAGAAACAGCATTGCCTTCCCATCCAAGATCTCCATCCGGAATCGCAGGTCGTCCAAGTCCTGTCGTAATTCAAAGACCAGGCCTTGCAGAATTGCAAGGCCTTCTTGCAATTTTGAGCTTGTTGTTGAGTCGACGTAGGAGTGAGGCTCTTGTTGTGGTCCATGGCTGGCTCCAAAGCCTTCACTCTGTGTTTGGGTGCAGTGTGGTTGGGCTAGGGGCGAATGGGTTGGCGTGTTCGCAGGCGAGTTGGGAGGGACGATAGGAATTGGCTACGAGGTGGAGGACAAATCTGAGAGTGGCCCTGGGTTAAATCCCAGAGAGTTTCCGAAGAGATCAAGCCATTCAAGCCTGCAAGCAAAAGGCAAGGAGAGGGGTGGGAGACTGTTGAGGATATAGCCAGACTATGACAAAGAGGATGGCGAGGAAGGTGAAGAGGGTGAAGAGGTGTGAGAGGGTGCAGGCGGGGGTCGGAGAGCCACGCGTGGTCAACTGGGCTGCCAAGCCGAGCCGCGCTTGGATTTTCCCCTTTGTCTTGGCATGTCTGAGACGCTATGAAGGTTATCAAGCGCAGGAAGAAAGAAGAGGTAACAAAGGAGCAGCTGAGGGGAGTGCAGTCCGCTGGAGGACTCGGCCAGGGAGAAATGAGGTTGCGGGCACACCTGGTGGAATTCATAATGGCGAAATAGTTGGAGGAGGAATACACACACGCGCCGAGTAAATTATGGTTAATGGCTCTGATCCATCGAAGGGACAGATAGCCAGAGCAGGGCGCACTGAGATTAATGGCGCCCTGGTTCGCACAAGGCTGTTTTAAATGCATGGTGGAGGCGGGAGGGGCTGGCACGTGGTTGGCGCCATGGTGGTCGCCTCCTGTCTGATCCGCTTGACAACTGGTCCGCAATAACACCCCATCCGGGGGGGGTTGACTAGTCTATGTTGAGAACGCCCATGGTTAGAGATATTCTCCCCTAGATGAGAATATTCTCCCCTAGATGAGGGTGCCACATCCTCTTCAGTCTTGAGTCAATTACACCTCAATTAGACTAGTGGAGTGGAGTTTTGCATGGCAACCTTGGTATTATCACCAAGTGTTGCATGCATACCTTCGTATCATCACCATGAGTGCGCACTTACCTTGGGATCATCACCAAGAAGGCGCCACACATGTGCATGCATTATTCTCTCCTCACTCCACTAGTGATTAGTCAGTTAACTGATGGTTGCATGGCCAGTTAACTAGGACTAGGTGGCAGTTCACTCCAGAGTCTATCAGTGAGTCCTCACATCTCTCTAAATCACTACTATGGCGCATTAGTTACTCATGTAGCCTGTTGACCACCTATTTCGACTAGGGGGTCAACTCCATGTACCATGAAGATATGCACCTGATGGTGCTACCAAGTTGAAGACTTATTGGTTCTACTGGGCATTTTTGGCCTTGGCACGTGTTTTTGTAATTGGAATTTCCGCTCCCTTGCATGGGATAATAATGTAATGGGTCTGCATGGATCATAGTTTAGGTTAGTTGCCTAGGACTTTTATCACTAGAGGAATTCCTTTCATGGAGTGTTTTTTTCCTAAAGTTATTAATTTGGCCTAACCAGCCTTATTAATTTCCCTTAAGTTTTTCACTCCCACAATAATCCTCCAAAGTGGTGAAAGGCGTTCTAATGGTCGAGCCCTATGGTAGCTAGTGTCAAGGAATATTGAAAATGACCATGCTAGACATCTCCTAGAGTCTTGCGGAATTTTGTCGAGTCTAAAGTATTTTTTTTTTATTTTTTAAAATTACCTAGTTAATGGTAATTTTAATTATTTTTTGATAAAAAATGTAAAAACTAGGTCCTTCGGATTTTGATAGGGGTATTTGTGCTCAAAAGAAATGGAATGAGACCCCCTTACACCCTTGGACCAAATTTCAGCTCAATTGGACAATTTTTTCTAGGTGTTTGTCCATGAGGAGTCTAAGTCAACAATTTAATTGTTGAAATTGACATAGTCAAAATGTCATTTTTTTGTAAAAAGGGCAAATTGATTAGAGAAAGAGTGGGAGAAAATTCTAAACCTATCCCTAACCTACCCAAACCCCTTTCCTAACCTTTTTACACCCCCTCACTTAGCATACCACCTAAACCACACTTCTCCCCTAGTGAGTTGTGCCCCCCTTGATGAGTAACTCACCCCCACTCACAAAATAATTAAAGAAACCACCTCATCTCCCTAGTGTGCCCTCCTATGGCTCTAAATTGATGTTAGACCAAGTCTAAAGGTGCCACCTCACCCTCTCATCCATTACCAAAACCCTAAAGCTCTCCAAAACCCTAAAAGTATGTCCCCCTTGAGATTGACAGTTTTGGTATGAGAGTGACACCTGGAGCTCATCCAAGAGGGTTCACTCTTGCCTCTCAGGTATAAATAAAGGCCTCCCAAGTATAAATATAGGCCTCCCCTCCCTCATTTGATGATCTATTCTCAGTGCAAGGTTACTCTACCCAAATTTCTCCTCTCCTCTCCATTCTTTCCCACTCTTCTCTCTCATTCTTTCTTGCTCTCTCATTCTTTTCTCAAGTTTGTGGCAAGTATTTGCTCAAGCTTGCTTTCAAATACAAAAATCTTTGGAGGAAACATTGGCATTGGGAGTCTTCTTGGTGTCTTGGATCTACATTGGAGGTAACTTGTTTTGTGGTTTTGTTTGAGTTTTGCTTGTAGATTTAGTGTAGGGTGTCCAAGCAAAGTATTTTGCTTGGATAGATCTATTGTAGTATTGTCATAGATCTTATGTGTTGCCATGGATCTTATGTGTAGTAGCTTCCTAGTCTTAGAAAAGTATTTTGTTAATATTATTGGATCTACTCACCCCTTTTGCATGTCTTGTAGCTTAATCTCACATACTTGTAGGTTACTAAGGGTTGAGAAGGAATAATTTCAGATCTGGAAATTATCCCTTCACACACTTATATTCTTCTTAAAAAAAATTGTTCCTATCTTTCTATTTCCTTTAACACTTTGGGTACATTTTCTGCTCTTGAATAGTTCTCTTTCAACATATTACATGTTGCCCTAAATGTTAAAAAAAATTGGTTTTCACTAACATAAATTTTTTGAAGATATTTGGTGTTTTCGTAGCATTTCCAGCAAGCATTAGCTTGCTGATTTTCTGCAGGTTTTCACCAAAAAGAGGTGATCAACAACCCATTTGGGGCCATCTAAAATCAATCAAACACCTCCCAAGTTGGAGTAAAAAATACCCACTTCTCTCTCTTTTTTCCTCATTGTAAGCAAGCCCAAGGAAATCCCAAAGGCTTGCATTTCTCAAGCATTTCAAATTTTCTGTGTTTTATTTTCTTAAGTTGCCTACACCTTGGAGAGAGTTTCGGCAAAGCCAACCATCCAAAAACGAAAGGCTAGGAACTTAATTTAATTTTTAGCATTTATTTTTACATTGTTTGCCCCACTTGTCATTAGAACAAGGTTGTGTGGCTAGGATTTATTTTCAAGTTTTTATTTTCAAACATTTTATTTCATCACCCACTTGTGCACAAAACCGGAAGGCCTTGTCCTCCACCTTGTGCACTTGTTGTGGTTGCTTAGTTTAGATTTATTTTTCAAGTCATTTCATTTACTTGTTTGCCTACACCTTGGAGAGAGTTTGGCAAAGCCAATCATCCAAAATCGTAAGGCTAAGTTAATATTATGGCTTCTATGTTTTCATGCTTAATGGTTTAAATTTCTAGATCTAGAAGTAATCACATAATGTTAGCTTAAGCCCATGGAGGCATAATTGTTTAATGGTTTCATTTATTTTACTTTCATTGCAAGTCATTTATTTTCCAAGTACTTTACTCTTTCAAGTTACATACTTTCAAGTACTTTAATTCTTGCAATTAACTTTTCCAAGCATTTTATTTCTTGCAAATCTCTATCAAGTACTTAATACTTTTCAAGCTATTTACTTTACAAGTACTTTCCTTTCATTTGCAAGCACTTTCATTTACAAGCACTCTACACTTGCAATCACCTAACTTAACTTAACTCAATCAACTTAAGCTTGCGCACTTGCCCTTGGAGGCTTCTTTTGAGCACTTTCATTTCAGTTTTAAGATGTGTTTTGGTTTATTGGTTCAGCCCCCCTTGAAGTTGGGCATCCCTTGGAGGCAACTTCATTGTTTGGGTTTGTTGTTGTATATGCCATTGAAACAACCCCTTAGAGTTGTGCATCTTGTGGAGGCACTCTATGTTTGGGTTTGTTGGCTTGAAATGTTGTGGTGATCTTTCCCTTTGAGCAATCTTTATTTACCTGCACATTCAAGTATTTCAAGTTAGTTGCAAGCTAGTGCTTTGTATTTAGCTTTGTCCATAATTGTATCTTTTGTATCTAGTGTATCTTTAGATATTCTTACTTTGTAGATAGTTGTTTATCTCATTCATTTGTATCTAGTTCTACTTGTAAATCTTGCTAAGTAATTCTTTTGTAATCTAATTGTAATGTTTGTAGATTCCAAACTCTTTAACTTTAGTTGACCCCTTGCCCAACCTTAGGCACTAGTCTTAGTTGTCTTAGGAAAAGGGCTTGTCTTTGCATTCAAATCTTGCACTTTGCATTGTTGACTCTCATATAGGCTAGATCCCCTAAACCTTTAACTAATTAAAAACAACTCCTAGAACACCTTAATCACTCACATAGTAACTAGGGTCTACCCCCCTTGGCTTCCCTAGGAGTAAGCCTAGATGGAAGAAGTTCAAGTCAAGGTGACAGTGGACTTGAACTTAGACATTATGTCTTCGAGGACACACTAAGTGGATTGGACTTAGTCCACGTTAGCAAGTGTGTATAGGGATGGCAACATAGCCTATATCTATTGTAAAGTATTCACTCTTTGAGTATGGAATATAGTTAATACAGATCATTCTTTTTCTCTCCTCTCTTCTCTCTCGCAAGTTTGTGTGACTTTTCTACTAGCTAGGTTCACTACACAGATGAAGCTTTGGAAGGTCAAACAAGAGCAAAGGTCATGTACCTAGCAATTATCTTTATTATGCAATTAAACTCCATAAGCTCAAAGTTTTGTAAAAGTGTTTTAGTCCTTAAGCATCATATTTCAATCATTGTAAAAGGCCACTTTCCTGTAATAAGGGCCTAATCACTCTTATTATGAACTTGGGCCTTAGTTAGGGTTTCTCTCTCTTTTGTATATATATGGGTTCCCCTTCTCTTTCATAGCCCGTATCATTTCAAATATCTATTCAACAAAGTTTCTTTTGGAGAGCTATTCCTTCACAATATTTAGATTTGAAGGTGCAGTCCACTTGGGTGTGCAGGTGGCCCCCAACACTCGTGTTTTTGGCTATTACTCTTGTTATTTTGAGCATACATCTATCATATCTCTGCTTTCTTTCTAGTTATTATTTGTGTTTGCAATAGTGATCTGCCAATTGCATACAGGTACACTACAACACTCGTGTTTTTGGCTCTTACTCTTGTTATTTTGAGCATGCACCTATCATATCTCTGCTTTCTTTCTAGTTATTATTTGTGTTTGCAATAGTGATCTGCCAATTGTATACATGTACACTACAACTGGTATCAAAGCAGAGATTTCTATCCTATAGCAAGGCAAGATAATAGACAATGGAAAATACAATGGAGGAAACGATGGTAACAATGTTGAAGGCGAGAACAATGACAATAACACATTTGTAACTGAGGGCATGTTTAAGTCTCAAATCAATGCAGTTAGAGGTGACAACAGAATGGGGCAGGAAGTGCTATTGAACCTGTTATCCACGATATCTAGGGATAACTAGGAGATCGTGTCTTGAGGCCCACATGGTCCTAGACATGGAGTACCGAGAGCAGGAGTGACTTGAGCATGGCCATGGAGGGCCCATCTTTCTTCTTCTCAGCCAGACTTGTCCTGTCAGCAGTACCAGTTTCCATCATTACCGACCTGGGCTTGCATCAGAGAGGACTCTTGCTCCATGAGGTAATTGGTCCGAGGTATCATGGTATGTGTCATATTTGATCATTATAACCTTCTTATATATGCATTAGGTTCCTTTCATTTCGGATGACTGCTTGGATCT
>SNQJ01S0011858.1:328854-347094 GCA_010110895.2 Picea sitchensis | reverse complement strand
ACAAAACCCTTCATTTTCCAATTTCATTATAAGTCCCATGTTCTTAAGTAGATATCAATTTGTGGAAAAATAAAGAGTTATGAGGTCTGGATATGTTTCAAAACAAAACAATTTGTTTGGTCCTGGGTTATCTTCCCTCATTTCCCTTTGACTGATTGCATGCTTGATTATTGATTAAATCAAAGCCACTTTTAAATTATGTTATATGCAACATTATATTTGATGATTTATGTGTTGTTTTATGCATACTCTAATCCAGTCTTCATGGTTAAGTAGATGATATTTTTTAATCGTGGTAGCAATAGATCTAATAGAGGAAATGGGAACATAGGACAACAAGTTGGTTGGTCTAGGAGAAAAAATAAAAGACTTAGATTCTCTGTCCATTTTGATGTTGATTTCGAAGAATTTAACCAACTCTTGCAAATCTACCTTCTCAATATAGCATGTCAAGGATATTTCAATCCTCCTCCACCACATGTCATGCCCCCATTACAACCTCATCCTAGCATCACTAGCATTCTTGTAGAATCACATGCGTCTCTGCAACCTGAAATTCCAATTAATAATGGTTGTAGTGAAATAGTTCATGATCCTCAACCTCATCATCATGGATGACCTACTATATATTTACCACTACCTACACCTCCTCCCAAGAAGCCACTTTATCCTGTTGTTTCCATGGCTTCACATGCACTGTCATCTGAACATCCTAATAAAAACAAAGTTGTAGCTCATGAGCCTGAACCTAGTAAAGGGAAACAACTTGCCACGTCACCTAGTTCTGATTCATCTAAAGACTCTTCTCATTCTATTACTTCACATTTCATTCCCACAAATTTTAAGCCTAAAAATATCACCTTTGGTGATATGCACCCTAAAGCATCAACAAATGAAGGCAACAAGCTTGCAAATATAGACTTATCTACACAAAGGGTGGCATCATCCTAGATTAGTGGACAGAGGAGGACAAACTCCCACAAAAAATAAGAATTTTAAAGTTTATTTTATGATGACTCTTTCTTCACAGTTGACTGTCGGATATATACATATGTTTATTTTGGAAAACATACAATGTGTGTGTGTGTTGGCATGGTTGAATTATTTTTTGGAGTCACAAGTGTATTATGGGATGATTATTTATTGGGGGCTGATGGATGTGCATTTATTTTATGTTATGGCATATATGATTAGTTTATGAAGGTACAAGGGAATATTGAAAAATTGAACAATAACGTTACATAGGGGGTCCCCGCCTACTAATTATTATTTAATAAAACCCTTTTATTATAATTATTAAATTTGTCCCACTTAACTAAAATTTAGTTAACTATCTAACTAAAGGTAGTTGAAACCAATCAACTAACCTCTTGAAGAATAAAAAGACTTGATGGGGGGGCAAAAAAAGGGAGAGCATAATAGAGAAGAAAATTATGATAAGGTTTGATCTTTCTCTAAAGTGAGATTACACTAATATTCCATTCATTTTTGAATTACATAAGGGATGAATCTTCTTGTTAATCAGGGTTTTACTGAAGGTGGAAATAAGAAGGACTAAGAAACAAAGATTGTTGACATGCTTCAAAAGGCCAATCATCAATTTTGATAGTCTATTAGCTGTAATTTGATTTTTGAATTAGTTTTCAGTGTTGATTAAAATTATTTTGTAGAGTCAAGACAATGGTTCATTGTGGCTTGCTGATCCAGTTTTCTCAATCTTGGTCTTTTCTTAGAAGACACCAGTGGTCTACATGTGATGTAACATACCGCCTTAGACTTATAAGTCTTACTTTGGTCCTTTCCCACACAGGGGTATGAAAAGAAAGTTTTTCGTTGCAATTCAGAATTGGATCAATAAAATAGTTGTTGGTTTTGGTCTTATCTTTGGACTTGATATGTAATGTTTTTTTTTTACTGGCAGAATCAACAACTAGTCAGGCATGTACTCGAGTGGCATGGGGTTGTGTTATCTGACTGCTACCACTATAACCTCTAGGTGCGTCCACAATTCCCCATACGTGCCACACAAGGTAAGTTGAGGTTTTGAATTGATGACTTCACATAATGGAGTGCCTTAACAATACACTCCATCACCGACTACCCTACACCCAAGGGGCGACTTGATCTGTAATGTTATCTCATATTTGTTTTTTGATTATTTCTTGAATCCATTATAAATTTCTCTTACAAGCATTTATTTTATTTTCTTTGATAAAATAGAAAACATATAAAACAACAATAGGCCCAAGTAGATATTGGTTGAGGACTAATTGATATTTTGTTAAGGCTATAAATCTAGGGTGATAATCTCTCTTATCTTGCTTTATCCCAACAAGATTTGAAAGTGTTGTTATAAGGACTTCCATTCCTTTTCATCAACACAACCCACCATCAATATACCCTTCTTTATAAGGAAATGCAAATTGTTTTATGTACCCTTTCCAATTTGCAATTTTTCGTATTTTTTAACTATGTCATCACTAATATATTGGCGAATGTTGTAACATCCTGCTATTGCTCGTACTGAGCGAACTTATACTTGAGGACACTTTCTTGCAAGTGATCCGGATTATTATACTATTGGTCGTTTGATTATGATTATGAGGCATTATGGATATGATGATGACATGTTATTTTGTTATATTTACATAGACAGGTGCTATTGACTAGGTTATCCTGAGTGTGCAAGAATTTGGACCTCGAGGATGCAGAGGCATCGATGAAACCCCTTGGACTCTAGATCAAGTCAGGGAGTGGACTGTTGGGTTTGAATGTTGTTGATATGACATATGTACAAATGATTAAATGTTATGATGATTGATTATTTTAGTTGACATGATTCGTTGATGATGCAGGTTGACGATAGCTTGTCGACTAGACTCACATGTGGATTAGAGGGGTCAGGCATGACAACCAGAGGATTTGAGGGAGAGGTGTAGACATCAGCCCTGCCATAGCCTACTAGCACTCTCGTCGTGCCTCGAACTGTAGGTTAACAGTTACCTAGTTCTAGGATACCCACGATATCGTGAGGGCATACTCCGACAATCGCTCATGATGATTTTAAGCTGTGCACAATAAGGTAGGGTTTTATTCCTTAGAGGCCCTTAGTCTCCCACAAGATCACCTGGCGGAGTATCCAGGAGTTTTTATGTCTACCAAGTCAGTCAAGAAGCGAGTGGCAACCTTGGAGCACATAGTGCATCTTGAACGACATGTCGTGCAAGGAAAATGGAAAGAGCCGAGTGGCACCCTTGGAGCAAATAGTGCGTCCTGAAGGGCATGTACCACAAGGAAAATGGAAAGAGGTGAGTGACACCCTTGGAGCACGTAGTGCATCTTGATGGGCACGTCGTGCAAGGAAAATGGAAAAAGGGCAAGTGGCACCCTTGGAGCACCTAGTGCGTCCTAAAGGGCATGTCGCGATTTCAATAGGTAAGTGAATAAACCTAGTCGGCCTTAAAATGAATGACGTGATAAGTAAGATTTAAAAACAATTTTCCTAATAAAAATGTCACCCAACCTAGGAAATTAAAATCTAGGTCTATGTGACACTTGTGATCCAAAATAATAATCATAATTAAACATGTAAGGAAAAGGGGTTAAGAAATTCAATTAATTTATTAAAATCATTTGGGGGATTAAAATTTTAAAAGGGAAATGATTGTTTTATCTACATATGCTAATTAAATTTTATTAATTAGAAGAAAAAGGTGGTAAAATGTGGTTTTTCTACACTTTCTAATTTGAGTTTTAGTTAAAAAGGGAAAAGAGGGAAACTTAAAAGAAATAGGAAACTAAGGGAAAAAGGGGAAACATAAAGAACGAGGGAAATGTAAGGAAAAAGATGAATGTCTAACTTAGTAAGGAATCTTTCCTTTAAGAACTTTCTAATTATGAACTCAACTAGGAATTTAGTAAAGGCGTAAGTCATTTAAGTGTGTAAGGGAATATTCAGATGCCAAGGAGAATTTTTGGGAATGCTTTTTGGTGGGTGAGGGAAATAGGAATACTTAAATAATTAATGAAATTAATTTCTGGTGCAACTAGGGGGATGGGTGACATGTGTACGGGGGAGGTATTTTCTGATTAAAATAATGAAAAATAAATTAAATGAGAATTTGGGAAACAAATCACTTAAAAACTCTATAAAAAGGATGGAGGAGGAGGAGTATGGATCTGATTTGGATGTGCAACATTACGCTGTTGAATTTTTGTCTTGACTAACTTATCTTGTGGGAGTTGGGATATGCAGCTCGGGTAACGAGTGGTAGCTCGACCTTGCGAGGTGAGTTGGGTGCTAGTTGTTCTCTGGTATAGTGTGTGTGGCCCCTTTGCGGCTCGGGGGGCTCAGGGGGAAGAAGATTACCCCTAGCGTTGGATGGGAGGTACCGATGAGGTCACATCGGTTGGAAAACAGGATATGGACAGAGCGCGCATGGGACAACAACTCGGAGTTGTTGCATTGGGCTACGGTACGCATGCGTTTATTTTGAATGGTAGATTAGTATTGTTCTTGCGCTTTCATTATTGTACTTCTATTGTGTAAAGAAATGTGTTTTACTCAGCATTTTTAATCAAGGAACTTAAAGTCATCATAGCCTTACACTCACTAAATTTTTGATTGATTTCCTTGGAAACCCAATCCCTGATTGCTATGACCGATCTATTTTTGTTTTATTGATTATTACGAAGAATTTGTGTTTTTCCCTTATCCCTTTAGTCATCATTCCGTGCCTGAGTAGTCGACCAGGAGCTTAATTGACGATCGTCACTTCGGTGTTTAAAGACTTATAGATTCAAATGCTTTGCTTTTCTGTGCATGTATGATGAGTGGAGGATAAGTTTTTCCCAGCCATCTACCCTTTCCTTATATCGACATTTTCCTTTCTGATTGATCTCTAATCCTTGTGCCCTCCTTTTGAATGAGAATCCTTGCATTGATTGGTTCATTCTCGAATGATTGGTTCATTCCTGAATGATTGGTCCTTGTGCCTTCTTGTGTTGAGTATCTCCGTGTTTTTGTGTGATTTTCTCTGCGCTTTATCTCTGCAATTTATTAGTATCACCTCTACAATTTTAATAATGAATCCTAGTACTTGGATTGGTATTTGACAGTGTTTATTTTTAGATCTAGTGACAACTATGGTAATATATAGTGATTGTGTTTTACATATGTTATATTGACTGTGTTTTGATTGGTACCATCTCTGCGACTAATGTGGTTTTTATCTGTGGTAGATTACTCCTTACCCAATGTCTCAGTATTATTGAAGAGTTGTCCATTAAACGATTGTTGTGTATTCTCTTTTTATTCCAACCATTAGCTGTGTATTCTAAATTTTATTTAAAGTATTGGCTGTATAATCTCTTTTTATTTAAACTTTTTAAATGACTGTTGTATAGCGCATTTGTTGTATATGTTTCACTAATTACGATTGATTGGAAGCAAGTATTAATGCGTAGTTATCCTAAGATTGTAGATCTCCAAAATAGAAAATACATATATCTTTGCAACTGGTCTGTGAAAAGAACCCGATCTCTTAGAGTTATGCAGTCTTTTTGCTGAATTCCCTAAACATGGACCTCTCGGGTTCCATAGAGTTCGGTGAAAATTTTAGGCGATTAAGCAAATACTAGAGTATCACCTCTGCGTATTGGTCTATTTATTTTTCCCTGCGAACAACCTTACTCATGTCTGCATTTTTAGTTTTTGCTAATTCCCAGCAGAGAATGATAGTGATATGGTTGCGTTGATACTAGTATCTCTGCGTTTTAACGATCACTCTGCGTTTAAATAGCATTTGATTGTATGGATTGAACAACAACTTAATTTTATCATTGTGAATTTAATGTAAACGAGAGTGACCACGAATTTGATGTATATAGGGTGAGACTGAGTTATAACTGATGTCGTGTATCTGGTATACATTTTTTTTTACAGCGAGTTTGTATAACCATTGTATTTACCCTGCGATTTAACTGTTATGCCATGATATTTATTATTATCATATGATTAATTATGTGAATACACTATGCGATTATGCATGACATCTAGTATCTTTATGGCATTGATTACATAGACAACCCATCATATATAGTCAACCATTGTTTGTAGACTGTATTGACGAAGATAACGCTTTGTTTTATAAATCATATAGATGGTGATTTTATTATAAAGATTTCTTAGATAGCACATTTATTATATAGATCCTATTTGCATCCATAGATAGTGATTTCATTATAAATATTTCAGTTTTAAAAGACAACAAGTTGTATGAAAAGAAAATGCTATAATACTTTTAATTGACAACAATAACATTTTGATTAGACAGTGTTATTTCTGTGTGTTGAACAGACAACACTATTGTTGATTAATGGACATCGTTTTTGCATATAATGTTAGAGAACCTTGGGCTGAGCATGAAGTGTTGTGCAAATAGAATGCCCCTTTATGGGCTCCTCCCTTGTGACTTGATGCTTGTGTGTCGAGCCACTGCTTAGGCTTGGTGTTGAGACTTGGAGGTGACTGTCGATACCTTGGGTGCTTGACTTGTTGTTGGTGCTTAGTTCATAGACTTAGACAATTGTCCTTACCCTGATATTCTATTCCATATAGAATGTTGGAGAGAACCTAATGAGTTTATTTCTTGGTGGTATATAGAAATAAATCCTAAAATATCGTACACCTGTAATTTATGAATCCGGTTTTTAAAAATTGGTGCGATCCCAACTCCAGTGGGTGGAAGGGATGCCAGGAATTTGTTGGAACTTAATTTAATTAAATTATTTTGTTTTTAGTCTGAACATCCGATAGACTGTTGAAAGTATATTTATATGGTGATATACCTGATATAGATTATTGAAAGTATATTTATATAGTGAATACTAAATCTAATTTAGTATTCGCCACTGAAAATTTAATATCTCACTCAGTTAAATTACTAGTCTCATTAATAATCAAGTCAACCATTACCATACCATTATAATAATAACAAAATAAATGGTGGGATCAACCTAATCACCATCCATAATCCCCAACCATCAATAACCACAATTAGTACATGATTTTCCATGGATATGACTTAAGAATATAGCAATGATTGATATCAGATGCAACACTTGAGATCAAATCTACGAGCTACTTAACTAATGAGTCCAGTTAGTCCTGACTTGATGAAGTTTCCTACAAATAAATTTTTAAGTTTATGTTTAATGATAAATTATTTTGGTGATGAAGTCTTCTAATGATAAGAGATTTTAGTAAGAGAATGAACTCTAAACAATGTAAATTGCATTATGTTCAGATCATTGTTGGTGCAATTGTGTAACCATGTGCCTTAAGGCGATTTGTAAATGGTGGTTGGTCTTATTTGTTTCACCACTCAGGTTGCCTTGTAGGAACCCAAAAATCCTTCAGTTAGTTGCACAATTTAATTTAAGTGATGTCACCTAGTGTCTTGTCGACTGGTTGCTTGGGTGCTTGGGCATAGTATTCAGGTATTTTTGGATAGCTAATTCTGTCTCCTAGTGCGTTGGATTTAGCTTGGGTTAAGGGTATATAAATGTTTTGTTGCGCCATGGTTACAGTCATGCTGATCACCTTGTGATGGCATGATTCATAGTGAGGGGATCATTGTGCACCTTGGTGGATAGAGGTGAAGGATAACCTGGCCGAAGGCTGTGCTTCCTGATGTGTTCGTTCGTCCGTTGTAGTGGATGTTGGTACTTGGTTTTGTAACGCCTTAATGCGTTGGGTTTGTGCGTCATAGAGGTTTCTAGTTACTAGTCAATGAAGCCATTGTGTCGGGTGGTTGATGTTGTCCCTTATCTTATCCGCATTGTCTTGTTTGTGTCAGGCAGGTAGTCATGTTATTTGTCTTTGATTATCACATGTTTCATCTAGTTGCATGTCATGCAAGTGTGTTGAGTCATTGTCATCGGTTGCCTGAATGTGTAGGTTATGTTCGTCATCAAGTCATGCGGATTGATTGTTGTCTTGATTGTTGTCCTTCCTTTAAAAAAAAAAATTGCACTTGCTTTGCATCGCATGTAGTCGTAATGATTGGGGTCAATACATATGGTATCATAGTGGGGTTCAACCTTGCGACTGTGGATCACCATGCTTTCTACTGCAGTAAACCCTTAAGTATTAACCTAGATCTAAACAAAAATGTTAATGTGTCCATGTGGTGATCTCGATTAGAGGATGCCACAGAGGTTTCACAATGTGGTTCCATGGAAGGAGGTGCGACTTCTAAAAAAGTTCCCGTGCCCTCGGAGTCTAACCCCCAAGGGGGAAGAACGAGCCCTTGGGTTGGATTCAATTGTAGTAAGGGATGATGATGGTATGAAAAGGTCCTTCCAGATATTTTCAGAGGCCTTGATTCACCATTTGTAATGAGATGAGGCTAGTGCGCCTGTACCCATGAGAGTCCACAACGCGCCCAACCAGTATCATTAGTATTCACCAAGAACTCGAGAAGGTCAATTTTCCTGAGTGCTCTAGTGCCTCGGACGGTGTAGCCATCGAGGCATGGTTGGAGAATATGGCGATGTGATTTTCACTTCGTGACTATACCTCCAACATGAAGGCCCGTGTGGAGGTCTTTCAATTGAAAGGGGAGCACTCTTCTATGGTGGAAGATGCTCCTACTGCTTTTGAACATGGCAGTCGAAGACGTGTCATGGGAACTTCTCGAGGAACGGTTCTCGAGAGAGGTATCTGTCTAAGGAATGCATTGATAGTCATCTCAACGAGTTCAACACCTTGCGATAGGGTGGTCGGACGGTGCCCGAGTATGAAGCCTTCTTTTTGGAGCTGCTTCGGTATGCTCTGCTCCTGAATACCTGTACGTCGCAACCTTAGGGTCTTATAACATCATGATTATTATGGACTGGTTGGAATTTCATGAGACAATACTCAACTGTAAGATGAAACGATTGATATTGGTCGATGATGAGGGACAGAGACACATGATTGTAGGTCGAAACCAGGGAGTTTCCCTGAGGTTCATCTCTTCCTTATATATACGGAAGAGCCTACACAAGGGATGTAATATTTATGCGATCCCTGCGTAAAACAAGAAGGGAGTAGCGGAAGGTTTAGAACCACTTCTGTTGGTGAGAGATTTTTATGGATGTCTTCCCTAAGGAGTTACTTGGGATGCATTCGGAGAGAGATTTGGAATTTACCATAGACCTAAAATCGAAGACTGAACTGATGGCAAGAATGCTTTATTGGATGTCGACCTCAAAGTTACAGGAGTTGAGAATGCAACTGAAGGAGTTGTTGGACCTAGGATTTATACGTCCAAGTGTGTCAATGTGGGGTGCACTGGTTATCTTCATATGGAAGAAGGATGGGTCATGGAGACTCTACATTAACTATCATGATTTGAAAAAAGCAATGATAAAGAATCGATATCCGTTGCCAAAGATTGATGATCTGTGTGATCATATGAAAGGTGCGACGGTATTTTCAAAGATCAACTTGCGATTAGGGTATCACTAGTTATGGATCAAGGAGGATGACATCCCTAAGACCTACTTTAAGGCGAGGTTGGGACATACGAGTTTACTGTTTTACCTTTTGGACTGACAAACACCCTTGGGGTATTTATAATTTTGATGAACGGGGTGTTCCGCGACTACTTGGACAAGTTCGTCCAAGTGTTCATTAATGACATTTTGATTTACTCTCGGACGATGGAGGAGCATGACGAGCACTTGCACTTGGTACTTTAATTTCTGCGAGAGAACAAATTGTATGAGAAAGTGTCTAAATGCTCGTTTTATCAATTGAAGATTCACTACTTAGGGCATGTCATCTCTGGTGAAGATATCGTCGTGGACCCAACAAAGGTCGAGGCTATTATGGAATGGCCTACATCGACGAATTTACTAAAAGTGCATAGCTTCATGGGTTTAGTAGGATACTATCGACGGTTCGTCGAGGGTTTCTCAAAGATAGCAAATCTGATTACAGAATTGTAGAAAAAGAACAAGAAGTTTGTTTGAACCGAGAAATGCACGGAAGTATTTTGGAGGCTCAAGGAGATGTTGAAAGTAACACCGATACCGAAGGTCCCTGACATGGACACAAACTTCTTGGTATGCACTGACGCATCCAAGGAAGGCTTAGGCAGAGTCATGATGCAAGATGAACGAGTGATCGCTTACATCTCGAGAAAGTTGAGAAGGCATGAGGAGAACTATGCGAAGCACGATTTGGAGTTGTTAGCCGTTGTATATGCCTTGAGAGTTTGGAGACACTACCTCATTGGACAAAAAATTGAACTAAAAATGGACCACTATGGACTACAACACATCTTTACGCAAAGCGACTTGAAAGCATGACAACAACGTTGGTCAGAGTTGCTTAGCGAGTACAATTTTGAGATTACTTACATAAAAGGAAAAATGAACTAAGTGGTAGATGCATTGAGTCGGAGACCACACATATTTTTGGTGATGCCCCTTTAGAATAATCTACGTGAAAATATTCTAACTTTACAACGCGAGGATGACTAGAACAAAGAGGTCAAGGATTTTATCAGACATAACACCATGATGATACCAAGATTTGTAGGATTTACATTGGACGATGATGGATTATTGAGATTTAACAATCGAATTTATGTACCATTGAATGACGAGTTGAGGAGTTTGATCCTAAACAAGGCTCACATAGAAATGTACATGGCTCACCCAGGAGTCACGAATACAAGGGCAGACCTTAAACCCTTATTCTTCTGGAAAGGAATAAAGGTAGACATAGTCAACCACGTGGCCAGATGTCTAGAATTTTAGTAGGTGAAGGCTGAACATAGACATCCAGCAGGATTATTGCAGCCACACGCTATTCCATAATCGAAATGGGAGGTCATTTTGATGGATTTCATCGTTGGATTGCCACTGACGGCAAGAAGACAAGACTTGATTTTTGTGGTAGTCGACACTCTGACGAAGAGTGCTCATTTTGTTCATGTGCGTATGATGTATCAAGCACCTGACTTAGCTATAGTTTACTCAGTGATATTGTGAGGGCATGGCATGCCTAAGAGGATTATATTTGATAGAGGATCGGTGTTTACAGGACGATTTTGGACTAGTCTCCAAGATGCCTTGGGAACCTAACTTAACTTTAGTACCATGTATCACCCGGAGACAGACGGGTAGATTGAACAAAAAAACCAAATCCTGGAGGACTTGTTGCGTATGTACATTGGACCAACATAAGCATTGGGAAGAGTTCTTGCCACTGGTAGAATTTGCGTATAACAAGAGTTATCAAAGCACCATTAAGATGGCACCTTTCGAGTTTCTTTATGGGTGACCGTGTTAGACACATTTTATTGGGATCGGCTTAAGGATAGGGTCCTCGTGGGATCGAAAGCGATCCAAGAAATGGAATATTAAATGAAAACTACAAGACAAAGGATCAAGGAAGTGTTGGATCGACAGAAGAGTTATTTCAATGTGCATTGTGTAGATTGTAGTTGCGATGTGGCGATCGAGTATTCTTGCAGGTGAAACCACATGAGAGTTAGCTCAAGTTTGAAAGGGGTGCTAAACTATCTCCTAGGTTCATGGGATCCTGCGAGATTGTGGAAAATGAAGGGCCATGGCCTATTGACTAGCCTTGCCTGATCCTTGAGGCGTATGCACGATGTCTTTCATGTTTCTGTATGAGACATTATGTTAGTGATCCTACACATGTTTTGACTTGAGTACCTTGCAGGTATCGCATGAGGGTGCACTCACGGTTGATCCAATCCATATCCTGGACCATCGCATTCGACAGCTACGATGTTGAACAATAGATTAGGTCAAGGTCTAGTGGGACAACTATAGTCCACACTCGACAACCTCGGAGGATGCATAGGATATGCGCCAACAGTTTCCATTTTTGTTGATGGATAGACTTACGATACTGTGATACACTTTATTTCGGCATTTATATACTGTGAAACTTCAGGATGAAATTTAGACGAAGAGGGGGTGTATGTAACATCCCGCTCTTGCTCGCACTGAGCAAACTTATCCTTGAGGACACTTTCTTGCAAGTGATCTGGATTATTATACTATTGGCCGTTTGATTATGATTATGAGGCATTATGGATATGATGATGACATGTTATTTTGTTGTATTTACATAGATGTGTGCTATTGACTGGGTTCTCCTAAGTGTGCAGGACTTTGGACCTCGAGGATGTAGAGGCATCGATGAAACCCCTTGGACTCCAGATCGAGTTAGGGATATACTGTTGGGTTTTAATGTTGTTGATATGACATATGTATATATGATTAAATGCTATAATGATTGATTATTTTAGTTGATATGATTTGTTGATGATGCAGGCTAACAATATCTTGCCGACCAGACTCACATCTGGAGTAGAGGGGTCACGCACGACAACCAAAGGCTTTGAGGGAGAGGTGTGGACAACAACCCTGCCACAACCTACTAGCACTCCCATCGTGGCTGGAACTATAGGTTAATAGTTACCTAGTTCGAGGAGACCCACGATGCCATGAGGGAAGACTATGACAGTTTCTCACGATGATTCTAAGGGGCACGCAATAAGGCAGGGGCCTTATTCCTTAGAGGTCCTTAGTCTCCCACAAGATCACCTGGCGAAGTATTGAATCCAGGGGTTTTTGATGTCTACCAAGTGAATCAAGAGGCGAGTGGCACCCTTGGAGCATGTAGTGCGTCCTGATGGGCACCTCGCACAAGGAAAATGAAAAGAGGTGAGTGGCACCCTTGGAGCATGTAGTGCATCCTGAAGGGCACATCATGCAAGGAAAATGGAAAGATGCGAGTGGAACCCTTGGAGCACGTAGTGCATCTTGAAGGGCATGTCACGCAAGGAAAATGGAAAAAGGGCAAGTGACACCCTTGGAGAACCTAGTGCATCCTGAAGGGCACGTCACGATTTCAACAGGCAAGTGAATAAACCTATTTGGCCTTAAAATGAATGACGTGATAAGTAAGATTTAAAAATAATTTCCCTAATTAAAATGTCACCCAACCTAGGAAATTAAAATCTAGGTCTAAGTGACACTTGTGATCTAAAATAATAATCATAATTAAACATGTAACGAAAAGGGGGTAAGAAATTCAATTAATTTATTAAAATCAAATTATATTGGGGGATTAAAATTTTAAAAGGGAAATTATTGTTTTATCTACATATTCTAATTAAATTTTATTAATTAAAATTAAAAGGGGGTAAAAGGTGTGTTTTCTACACTTGCTAATTTGAGTTTTAGTTAAAAATGGAAAAGAGGGAAACTTAAAGGAAACGGGAAACTAAGGGAAAAAGGGGAAACATAAAGAAAGAGGGAAACGTAAGGAAAAAGTTGAATGTCTAACTTCGTAAGTAATCTTGCCTTTAAGAACTTTCTAATTATTAACTCAACTAGGAATTTAGTAAATGCGTAAGTCATTTAAGTGTGTAAGGTAATATTCATACACCAAGGAGCATTTTTAGGAATGCTTTTTGGTGGGTGAGGGAAATAGGAATAATTAAATAATTAATGAAATTAATTTCTAGTGCAACTAGGCGGATGGGTGACATGTGTACAGGGGAGGTTTTTTTCTAATTAAAATAATGAAAAATAAATTAAATGAGAATTTGAGAAAGACATCACTTGAAAGATCTATAAAAAGGATGGAGGAGGAGGAGTATGGATCTGTTTTGGATGCGTAGTGTCACGTTGATGAATTTTTGTCTTGACTGACTTATCTTGTGGGAGTTGGGATACCCAACTTGAGTAACGAGTGGTAGCTTGACCTTGCGAGGCGAGCTGGGTGCTAGTTGTTCTTTGGTATAGTGTGTGTGGCCCCTTTTTGGCTCAAGGGGCTCAGGGGAAAGAAGAGTACCCCTAGTGTTGGCTGGGAGGTACTGGTGAGGTCACATCGATCGATAAGCAGGAGATGGATGGAGCATGCATGGGACAACAACTTGAAGCTGTCGCATTGGGCTGCAATACACATGCGTTTATTTTGAATGGTAGATTAATATTGTTCTTGTGCTTTCATTACTATACTTCTATTTTGTAAATAAATATGTTTTATTCAACGTTTTTAATAAGGAACTTAAAGTCATCATAGCCTTACGCTCACTGCATTTTTTATTTATTTCCTTGGCAACCCAATCCCTTATTTCTATGACTGTTCTGTTTTTGTTTTATTGATTATGACGGAGAATTTTTGTTTTTCCCTTATCCCTTTAGTCATCAATCTGTGCCTGAGCAGTTGACTAGGATCTGAATCGACAATCATCACTTCGATGTTGAAATACCTCTAGATTCAAATGCCCAGCTTTTCTGTGCATGGATGATGAGTGGAGGATAAGTTTTTCCCATCCATCTACCCTTTCCTTATCTCAATGTTTTCCTTTCTGATTGATCTCTAATCCTTGTGCCCTCCTTGTGAATGAGAATCCTTGTGTTGATTGATTCATTTCCAAATGATTGGTCCTTGCGCCTTCTTGGGCTGAGTATCTCTTTGTTTTTGTGTGATTGTCTCTGCTCTTTATCTCTGCAATTTCTTGGTATCACCTCTGCGATTTTAATAATGAATCCCAGTACTTGGATTAGTCTTTGACAAAAAAAATTTTAGATGTAGTGACAACTATGGTAATATATAGTGATTGTGTTTTACATATGTTAAATTGACTGTGTTTTGATTGGTAACATCTCCATGACTAATGTGGTTTTTCTCTGCGGTAGCTTACTCCTTACCCAATGTCTCAGTATTATTGAAGAGTTGTCCATTAAACGATTGTTGTGTATTCTCTTTTTATTCCAACCATTAGTTGTGTATTCTAAATTTTATTTAAAGTATTGGCTGTATAATCTATTTTTATTTAAACTTTTTAAATGACTGTTGTATAGCACATTTGTTGTATACATTTCACTGATTACGATTGATTGGAAGTAAGTATTAATTCATAGTTATCCTAATATTGTAGATCTCCAAAATAGACAATATATCTTTACAACTGGTCTGTGAAAAGAACCCGATCTCTCAGAGTTATGTAGTCTTTTTGTTGAATTCCCTAAACACGGACCTCTCGGGTGCCATAGAGTTCAGTGAAAATTTTAGGAGATTAAGCAAATACTAGAGTATCACCTCTATGTATTGGTCTATTTATTTTTCCCTGCGAACAACCTCACTAAAGTCTGCGTTTTTAGTTTTTTCTAATTCGTAGCAGATAATGATAGTGATATGTCTGCATTGATACTAGTATCTCTGCGTTTTAATGATCACTCCGCGCTTAAATAACATTTGATTGTATGGCTTGAACAACGACTTAATTTTATTACTATGAATTTAATGTAAATGAGAGTGACCACGAATTTGATGTATACAGGGTGAGATTGAGTTATAACTGATGCCGTGTATTTGGTATGCATTTTTTTTGACAGCGAGTTTGTATAACCATTATATTTACCCTGCGATTTAACTGTTATACCATGCTATTTATTATTATCATACGATTAATTATGTGAATACATTATGCGATTATGCATGAAAACTAGTATCTTTATGGCATTGATTATATAGACAACCCATCATATACAGACAAGCATTGTTTGCAGACTACATTGACGAAGATATTGCCTTGTTTTATAGATCATATAGATGGTGATTTTATTATACAGTTTTCTTAGATAGCACATTTATTATATAGATCCTATCTGCGTCCATAGAGAGTGATTTCATTATAAATATTTTAGTTTTAAAAGACAACAAGTCATATCAAAAGACAACACTATAATACTTTTAATCAGCAGCAATAACATTTTTATTAGACAACATTATTTCTGCGTGTTGAACAGACAACACTATTATTAATTAATGGACATCATTTTTGCGTATAATGTTAGCAAACCTTGGGATGAGTGTGAAGCATTGTGAATATAGAATGCCCCTTTATGGGATCCTCCCTTGTGACTTGATGCTTGTGTGTCAATTCATTGCTTAGGCTCGGTGTTGAGACTTGGAGGTGATTGTCGATACCTTGGGTGCTTGACTCGTTGCTGGTTCTTAGTTCATAGACTTAGACAATTGACCTTACCCCGATATTTTGTTCCATATAGAATGCTAGAGAGAACCTAATGAGCTTATTTCTTGGTGTTATATAGAAAGAAATCCTAAAATATCACCCACTTGTAATTTATGAATCTGGTTTTTAAAAATTGGTGTGATCCCAACTCCAGTGGGTGGAAGGGATGCCAGGAATTTGTTGCGACCTTAATTTAATTTAATTATTTTGTTTTTAGTAAGAACATCCAATAGACAATTGAAAGTATATTTATATGGTGATATACCTAATATAGATTGTTGAAAGTATATTTATACAGTGAATACTAAATATAATTTAGTATTCACCACTGGAAATTTAATATTTCACTCAGTTAAATTACCAGTCTCATTAATAATAAATTCAACCATTACCATACCATTATAATAATAAAAAAATAAATGGTGGAATCAATCTAATCACCATCCATAACCCCCAACCATCAATAACCATCATTAGTACATGATTTTCCATGGAGATGGCTTAAGAAGATATCAATGATTGATATTAGATGCAACACTTGAGATCAAATCCATGAGCTACTAAACTAATGAGTCCAGTTAGTCCTGACTCGAAGAAGTTTCCTACAAAGATATTTTTAAGTTTATGTTTAATGAGAAATTATTTTGGTGATGAAGTGTTCCAATGATAAGAGATTTTAGTAAGAGAATGCACTCTAAACAGTGTAAATTAAATTATGTTCAGATCACTGTTGGTGCAATGGCGTAACCGTGTGCCTTAAGGAGATTTGTAAATGGTGGTTGGTCTTAGTTGTTTCACCAGTTAGGTTTCCTTGTAGGAACCCAAAAATCCTTCAGTTAGTTGCACAATTTAATTTAAGTGATGTCACATGGCGTCTTGTCGATTGGTTTCTTGGGCATAGTCTTCAGGTATTTTTGGACATCTAATTCTATCTCCTAGCACATTGGATTTAGCTTGGGTTAAGGGTCTATAAATGTTTTTTTGCACCATGGTTACGGTCACACCTATCTCCTTGTGACGACATGATTCCTGGTTAGGGGATCATTTCATGCCCTGATGGATAGAAGCGAAGGATAACCTGGCCGGAGGTTGTGCTTCCCAATGTGGGAGTTCATTTATTGTAGTGGATGTTGGTACTTTGTTTTTTAATGCCTTAATGCATTGGGTTTGTGCACCATAGAGGTTTCTAGTTACTGGTCAATGAAGTTGTTGTGTCAGGTGGTTGATGTTGTCCCTTAGCTTGTATGCATTGTCTTGTTTGTGTCGAGCGGGTAGTCGTGTTATTTGTCTTTGATTATTGCATGTTTCATCCAGTTGCATTTCGTGCAAGTGTGATGAGTCGCTGTCATTTGTTGCCTGAATGTGTAGGCTGTGTTCGTCATCAAGTCATGCGGATTAATTGTTGTCTTGATTTTCATCGTTCCTTTAAAAAAAAAATGCACTTGCTTTGCATCGCATGTGGTCGTAATGACTGGGGTCATTACAAATGCATATAATTGCAAAGACATCATTTTTCATTATTTCATTACAAAACGTTTGTGACATTATTCACAAACAAGATACATTGTATTCATTACTTTGTAATTGGCATAATGTCTTGAAAGAACTCTCATCATATGCACTTCATTTACTTTGTTTTCTTGAAGAGTAGGAGAACTGTGAATAGTGTTTTTGCAAAATAGTGGCTCAAAATGTCCAACAAGTGGGTTTTCACCATGAAACAATATGTCATAAGTGTTTGTAGAGAAGTTCGAATTGAAATGCAAATAACTTTTCATTTGACTTTTTGACCAAACTCTTATTGGCATTCTTAGCTAGTTCGATGCCCAATGTATACAAAAAATGTCACCCCATAGAATTCTATTGTCTACCACTATTTCAATTGATGTTGATATAGACATATTATTCAAATATTCTTTTGGGTCACTAATATTATGCATTTCTACCAATGAAGACCTATTTAGCTTGAGTTGATGAGATGCAATGATCCGGATTATTGAGAGCGGAGATATAATAAAGAAATGCACAGAGATATTGCAGATATTCAATAATATAACAGAAATGTATCACAGATACAACCATAAACATAGATATACAGTAATACACGATTTCTATTAATCAGAGAAATGTACAGAGACTGTAAAAATACAGAGTGAAA
>SNQJ01S0011858.1:312745-327752 GCA_010110895.2 Picea sitchensis | reverse complement strand
CACCAACAATGATCTGAACATAATGCAATTTACATTGTTTAGAGTTCATTCTCTTACTAAAATCTCTTATCATTAGAAGACTTCATCACCAAAATAATTTATCATTAAACATAAACTTAAAAATTTATTTGTAGGAAACTTCATCAAGTCAGGACTAACTGGACTCATTAGTTAAGTAGCTCGTAGATTTGATCTCAAGTGTTGCATCTGATATCAATCATTGCTATATTCTTAAGTCATATCCATGGAAAATCATGTACTAATTGTGGTTATTGATGGTTGGGGATTATGGATGGTGATTAGGTTGATCCCACCATTTATTTTGTTATTATTATAATGGTATGGTAATGGTTGACTTGATTATTAATGAGACTAGTAATTTAACTGAGTGAGATATTAAATTTTCAGTGGCGAATACTAAATTAGATTTAGTATTCACTATATAAATATACTTTCAATAATCTATATCAGGTATATCACCATATAAATATACTTTCAACAGTCTATCGGATGTTCAGACTAAAAACAAAATAATTTAATTAAATTAAGTTCCAACAAATTCCTGGCATCCCTTCCACCCACTGGAGTTGGGATCGCACCAATTTTTAAAAACCGGATTCATAAATTACAGGTGTACGATATTTTAGGATTTATTTCTATATACCACCAAGAAATAAACTCATTAGGTTCTCTCCAACATTCTATATGGAATAGAATATCAGGGTAAGGACAATTGTCTAAGTCTATGAACTAAGCACCAACAACAAGTCAAGCACCCAAGGTATCGACAGTCACCTCCAAGTCTCAACACCAAGCCTAAGCAGTGGCTCGACACACAAGCATCAAGTCACAAGGGAGGAGCCCATAAAGGGGCATTCTATTTGCACAACACTTCATGCTCAGCCCAAGGTTCTCTAACATTATATGCAAAAACGATGTCCATTAATCAACAATAGTGTTGTCTGTTCAACACACAGAAATAACACTGTCTAATCAAAATGTTATTGTTGTCAATTAAAAGTATTATAGCATTTTCTTTTCATACAACTTGTTGTCTTTTAAAACTGAAATATTTATAATGAAATCACTATCTATGGATGCAAATAGGATCTATATAATAAATGTGCTATCTAAGAAATCTTTATAATAAAATCACCATCTATATGATTTATAAAACAAAGCGTTATCTTCGTCAATACAGTCTACAAACAATGGTTGACTATATATGATGGGTTGTCTATGTAATCAATGCCATAAAGATACTAGATGTCATGCATAATCGCATAGTGTATTCACATAATTAATCATATGATAATAATAAATATCATGGCATAACAGTTAAATCGCAGGGTAAATACAATGGTTATACAAACTCGCTGTAAAAAAAAATGTATACCAGATACACGACATCAGTTATAACTCAGTCTCACCCTATATACATCAAATTCGTGGTCACTCTCGTTTACATTAAATTCACAATGATAAAATTAAGTTGTTGTTCAATCCATACAATCAAATGCTATTTAAACGCAGAGTGATCGTTAAAACGCAGAGATACTAGTATCAACGCAACCATATCACTATCATTCTCTGCTGGGAATTAGCAAAAACTAAAAATGCAGACATGAGTAAGGTTGTTCGCAGGGAAAAATAAATAGACCAATACGCAGAGGTGATACTCTAGTATTTGCTTAATCGCCTAAAATTTTCACCGAACTCTATGGAACCCGAGAGGTCCATGTTTAGGGAATTCAGCAAAAAGACTGCATAACTCTAAGAGATCGGGTTCTTTTCACAGACCAGTTGCAAAGATATATGTATTTTCTATTTTGGAGATCTACAATCTTAGGATAACTACGCATTAATACTTGCTTCCAATCAATCGTAATTAGTGAAACATATACAACAAATGCGCTATACAACAGTCATTTAAAAAGTTTAAATAAAAAGAGATTATACAGCCAATACTTTAAATAAAATTTAGAATACACAGCTAATGGTTGGAATAAAAAGAGAATACACAACAATCGTTTAATGGACAACTCTTCAATAATACTGAGACATTGGGTAAGGAGTAATCTACCACAGATAAAAACCACATTAGTCGCAGAGATGGTACCAATCAAAACACAGTCAATATAACATATGTAAAACACAATCACTATATATTACCATAGTTGTCACTAGATCTAAAAATAAACACTGTCAAATACCAATCCAAGTACTAGGATTCATTATTAAAATTGTAGAGGTGATACTAATAAATTGCAGAGATAAAGCGCAGAGAAAATCACACAAAAACACGGAGATACTCAACACAAGAAGGCACAAGGACCAATCATTCAGGAATGAACCAATCATTCGAGAATGAACCAATCAATGCAAGGATTCTCATTCAAAAGGAGGGCACAAGGATTAGAGATCAATCAGAAAGGAAAATGTCGATATAAGGAAAGGGTAGATGGCTGGGAAAAACTTATCCTCCACTCATCATACATGCACAGAAAAGCAAAGCATTTGAATCTATAAGTCTTTAAACACCGAAGTGACGATCGTCAATTAAGCTCCTGGTCGACTACTCAGGCACGGAATGATGACTAAAGGGATAAGGGAAAAACACAAATTCTTCGTAATAATCAATAAAACAAAAATAGATCGGTCATAGCAATCAGGGATTGGGTTTCCAAGGAAATCAATCAAAAATTTAGTGAGTGTAAGGCTATGATGACTTTAAGTTCCTTGATTAAAAATGCTGAGTAAAACACATTTCTTTACACAATAGAAGTACAATAATGAAAGCGCAAGAACAATACTAATCTACCATTCAAAATAAACGCATGCGTACCGTAGCCCAATGCAACAACTCCGAGTTGTTGTCCCATGCGCGCTCTGTCCATATCCTGTTTTCCAACCGATGTGACCTCATCGGTACCTCCCATCCAACGCTAGGGGTAATCTTCTTCCCCCTGAGCCCCCCGAGCCGCAAAGGGGCCACACACACTATACCAGAGAACAACTAGCACCCAACTCACCTCGCAAGGTCGAGCTACCACTCGTTACCCGAGCTGCATATCCCAACTCCCACAAGATAAGTTAGTCAAGACAAAAATTCAACAGCGTAATGTTGCACATCCAAATCAGATCCATACTCCTCCTCCTCCATCCTTTTTATAGAGTTTTTAAGTGATTTGTTTCCCAAATTCTCATTTAATTTATTTTTCATTATTTTAATCAGAAAATACCTCCCCCGTACACATGTCACCCATCCCCCTAGTTGCACCAGAAATTAATTTCATTAATTATTTAAGTATTCCTATTTCCCTCACCCACCAAAAAGCATTCCCAAAAATTCTCCTTGGCATCTGAATATTCCCTTACACACTTAAATGACTTACGCCTTTACTAAATTCCTAGTTGAGTTCATAATTAGAAAGTTCTTAAAGGAAAGATTCCTTACTAAGTTAGACATTCATCTTTTTCCTTACATTTCCCTCGTTCTTTATGTTTCCCCTTTTTCCCTTAGTTTCCTATTTCTTTTAAGTTTCCCTCTTTTCCCTTTTTAACTAAAACTCAAATTAGAAAGTGTAGAAAAACCACATTTTACCACCTTTTTCTTCTAATTAATAAAATTTAATTAGCATATGTAGATAAAACAATCATTTCCCTTTTAAAATTTTAATCCCCCAAATGATTTTAATAAATTAATTGAATTTCTTAACCCCTTTTCCTTACATGTTTAATTATGATTATTATTTTGGATCACAAGTGTCACATAGACCTAGATTTTAATTTCCTAGGTTGGGTGACATTTTTATTAGGAAAATTGTTTTTAAATCTTACTTATCACGTCATTCATTTTAAGGCCGACTAGGTTTATTCACTTACCTATTGAAATCGCGACATGCCCTTTAGGACGCACTAGGTGCTCCAAGGGTGCCACTTGCCCTTTTTCCATTTTCCTTGCACGACGTGCCCATCAAGATGCACTACGTGCTCCAAGGGTGTCACTCACCTCTTTCCATTTTCCTTGTGGTACATGCCCTTCAGGACGCACTATTTGCTCCAAGGGTGCCACTCGGCTCTTTCCATTTTCCTTGCACGACATGTCGTTCAAGATGCACTATGTGCTCCAAGGTTGCCACTCGCTTCTTGACTGACTTGGTAGACATAAAAACTCCTGGATACTCCGCCAGGTGATCTTGTGGGAGACTAAGGGCCTCTAAGGAATAAAACCCTACCTTATTGTGCACAGCTTAAAATCATCATGAGCGATTGTCGGAGTATGCCCTCACGATATCGTGGGTATCCTAGAACTAGGTAACTGTTAACCTACAGTTCGAGGCACGACGAGAGTGCTAGTAGGCTATGGCAGGGCTGATGTCTACACCTCTCCCTCAAATCCTCTGGTTGTCATGCCTGACCCCTCTAATCCACATGTGAGTCTAGTCGACAAGCTATCGTCAACCTGCATCATCAACGAATCATGTCAACTAAAATAATCAATCATCATAACATTTAATCATTTGTACATATGTCATATCAACAACATTCAAACCCAACAGTCCACTCCCTGACTTGATCTAGAGTCCAAGGGGTTTCATCGATGCCTCTGCATCCTCGAGGTCCAAATTCTTGCACACTCAGGATAACCTAGTCAATAGCACCTGTCTATGTAAATATAACAAAATAACATGTCATCATCATATCCATAATGCCTCATAATCATAATCAAACGACCAATAGTATAATAATCCGGATCACTTGCAAGAAAGTGTCCTCAAGTATAAGTTCGCTCAGTACGAGCAATAGCAGGATGTTACAACATTCGCCAATATATTAGTGATGACATAGTTAAAAAATACGAAAAATTGCAAATTGGAAAGGGTACATAAAACAATTTGCATTTCCTTATAAAGAAGGGTATATTGATGGTGGGTTGTGTTGATGAAAAGGAATGGAAGTCCTTATAACAACACTTTCAAATCTTGTTGGGATAAAGCAAGATAAGAGAGATTATCACCCTAGATTTATAGCCTTAACAAAATATCAATTAGTCCTCAACCAATATCTACTTGGGCCTATTGTTGTTTTATATGTTTTCTATTTTATCAAAGAAAATAAAATAAATGCTTGTAAGAGAAATTTATAATGGATTCAAGAAATAATCAAAAAACAAATATGAGATAACATTACAGATCAAGTCGCCCCTTGGGTGTAGGGTAGTCGGTGATGGAGTGTATTGTTAAGGCACTCCATTATGTGAAGTCATCAATTCAAAACCTCAACTTACCTTGTGTGGCACGTATGGGGAATTGTGGACGCACCTAGAGGTTATAGTGGTAGCAGTCAGATAACACAACCCCATGCCACTCGAGTACATGCCTGACTAGTTGTTGATTCTGCCAGTAAAAAAAAAACATTACATATCAAGTCCAAAGATAAGACCAAAACCAACAACTATTTTATTGATCCAATTCTGAATTGCAACGAAAAACTTTCTTTTCATACCCCTGTGTGGGAAAGGACCAAAGTAAGACTTATAAGTCTAAGGCGGTATGTTACATCACATGTAGACCACTGGTGTCTTCTAAGAAAAGACCAAGATTGAGAAAACTGGATCAGCAAGCCACAATGAACCATTGTCTTGACTCTACAAAATAATTTTAATCAACACTGAAAACTAATTCAAAAATCAAATTACAGCTAATAGACTATCAAAATTGATGATTGGCCTTTTGAAGCATGTCAACAATCTTTGTTTCTTAGTCCTTCTTATTTCCACCTTCAGTAAAACCCTGATTAACAAGAAGATTCATCCCTTATGTAATTCAAAAATGAATGGAATATTAGTGTAATCTCACTTTAGAGAAAGATCAAACCTTATCATAATTTTCTTCTCTATTATGCTCTCCCTTTTTTTGCCCCCCCATCAAGTCTTTTTATTCTTCAAGAGGTTAGTTGATTGGTTTCAACTACCTTTAGTTAGATAGTTAACTAAATTTTAGTTAAGTGGGACAAATTTAATAATTATAATAAAAGGGTTTTATTAAATAATAATTAGTAGGCGGGGACCCCCTATGTAACGTTATTGTTCAATTTTTCAATATTCCCTTGTACCTTCATAAACTAATCATATATGCCATAACATAAAATAAATGCACATCCATCAGCCCCCAATAAATAATCATCCCATAATACACTTGTGACTCCAAAAAATAATTCAACCATGCCAACACACACACACATTGTATGTTTTCCAAAATAAACATATGTATATATCCGACAGTCAACTGTGAAGAAAGAGTCATCATAAAATAAACTTTAAAATTCTTATTTTTTGTGGGAGTTTGTCCTCCTCTGTCCACTAATCTAGGATGATGCCACCCTTTGTGTAGATAAGTCTATATTTGCAAGCTTGTTGCCTTCATTTGTTGATGCTTTAGGGTGCATATCACCAAAGGTGATATTTTTAGGCTTAAAATTTGTGGGAATGAAATGTGAAGTAATAGAATGAGAAGAGTCTTTAGATGAATCAGAACTAGGTGACGTGGCAAGTTGTTTCCCTTTACTAGGTTCAGGCTCATGAGCTACAACTTTGTTTTTATTAGGATGTTCAGATGACAGTGCATGTGAAGCCATGGAAACAACAGGATAAAGTGGCTTCTTGGGAGGAGGTGTAGGTAGTGGTAAATATATAGTAGGTCATCCATGATGATGAGGTTGAGGATCATGAACTATTTCACTACAACCATTATTAATTGGAATTTCAGGTTGCAGAGACGCATGTGATTCTACAAGAATGCTAGTGATGCTAGGATGAGGTTGTAATGGGGGCATGACATGTGGTGGAGGAGGATTGAAATATCCTTGACATGCTATATTGAGAAGGTAGATTTGCAAGAGTTGGTTAAATTCTTCGAAATCAACATCAAAATGGACAGAGAATCTAAGTCTTTTATTTTTTCTCCTAGACCAACCAACTTGTTGTCCTATGTTCCCATTTCCTCTATTAGATCTATTGCTACCACGATTAAAAAATATCATCTACTTAACCATGAAGACTGGATTAGAGTATGCATAAAACAACACATAAATCATCAAATATAATGTTGCATATAACATAATTTAAAAGTGGCTTTGATTTAATCAATAATCAAGCATGCAATCAGTCAAAGGGAAATGAGGGAAGATAACCCAGGACCAAACAAATTGTTTTGTTTTGAAACATATCCAGACCTCATAACTCTTTATTTTTCCACAAATTGATATCTACTTAAGAACATGGGACTTATAATGAAATTGGAAAATGAAGGGTTTTGTCATGAATGTAAAATGAAAGTAAATGGTGGGAAGGAGAGAAACATGTTCATAACCATAACTATAACATATTAGTTATTAACCTTCAATCAAAATATCTATATTCATGCCCAATGTCAATTAACAATTTGAAGTGTCAATCCATTTGTTCACTGTTAACTATTAATCTGTATATCATACTTATTTAAAAAAACCTTAGATTTATTTATAAGTAAGGGGAAGAACAATGAAATGAAATGGAAAAGGTTTGGACTTTGGGAATAATTTATGAAAAGTGAGAATATGAGAGGAATTGGTCCTGAAAATGAAATAAAATGATCATCTTAATTCCTATGGTTTTCTTCCAGCATTTAAACTTGTATTTGGATGATAAAGAAATAATCTTGCAATTATCTTTTAAATAGAGCTCATGATCCAATTTCAAACTCTATGTATAAATACTAAACCATGTTTCTTTTCATCCCTGCTTCTATATGCAACAACCACACATATTCCTCATGCAATTGAAATCATTCATGTCAACTTCCGACAACCTTCCTTTTAATAAAAACACTTTTTTATTTTGTAAATCAAGAGGAAAAGATAAGATTTCAATGAAAAATGAATTTAAGAATTAGGAAATAATTCATGAAAAATGAAATAATGAAAGGGTTTGATCCTGTTTTGAAAATAATAATAATAATATTTCATTAATGCTTGTAAAGAATTTCTTTTAACTCCCAATTACTTAATCCATTAAAATTTTAAATATCATTCAACGCAACAAAACAATGCATTTAGTTATTCAAATCCCAATAATTTGTGCATGCTGCTAGGCTATATAGTTTAAGAATTGAATTATTTAGAAAATGCTTCTTCTTCAAAAACCAAACTCTCCCTTGTCAAATCAAACAAGGAGTCAAATCGAACCCAAAAATTGATAAGAGGATTTCTCACAATCTATTCGAGCACCATAACTCTGAATTTTCCAAATATATTTCATATTGGCCCGGGTTTTAAAATTTAACAATTTTACCAGACTTTATCATACATTCCATGCCAAACTTTCGAAACCAAAAGTTATTAAATTGTCATCGATCAAATGATTTCTGATTTCTTGCTGCAAGAACTCTGGGTACAATATTAACACACAGGTCACACAGGCCGAATTACATTAACAAACATATCAAATCAAATTCGTTGGTAGTGGTGTCGACCTCGAATATCCACTGCGCAGTTAATATCCATACATTAAAATGTTGTCAATATACCATATGCACCACAAAGACTGAGAACTTTTCCAATATAACCATCATTACCACCTTTGTAATATAATTCGTGTATGTCATATGCTATGGTATGAGGTCGATACTACCATATGGTATACAACATTTGTCACATGAAGTATCCTTTGTTTAATCATTGCACATCGAATATTGCAATATAATTGAACCACTTTTATAAGTTTGGAGACAACACTTATAGAATTGTTGTCATAAAAGCATTATATATGCCATGATAACCCTTTCAACTTGTTATAATTATGTAACCCAAAAATAAATATAAATAATCAAAATCATCAACCATCAATATATGCCATGAATCCAGTGTCATGATGGGATGTGAGCCTAACACTTTTATAAGTTTGGAGACAACACTTATAGAATTGTCATAAAAGCATTATATATGCCATGATAACCCTTTCTACTTGTTATAATTATGTAACCCAAAAATAAATGTAAATAATCAAAATCATCAACCATCAATATATGCCATGAATCCAGTGTCATAATGGGATGTGAGCCTAACCTTTGTCATAATGGGATGTGAGCCTAACCTTTTTGTGCCTTTGCAAAAATATGGTATGCACTTTGACAACTATAGATGCATAGGTGGAGATATATTTTGAGATTGGTGAACCGGAATTTCTTCAACCAACTCAGAGTGAATATTATAATCAAACTAAAGACTATAAACATTAACTTTTCAAACTTGAATCAATATTGGCGTATCTTCTATCTCAGCAAGTATATATGCACTAAGAATGATTGAAAAATAAAATTCTCTTGTTTTTCTCTTTAGGGGTCTCACATACTAATCATATTTAAAATACAAAAAAAATTAATATGCTTTACAACAATTTGTAGGTTATATATAAAAAAAATTAATATGCCTTACAATAATTTGTTGGCTATATAGCTAGTGGCTAGTTTATGAGTCAATAGGTTGTTTGTCTAAGACTGGCTAGCTAGAATATTAAAGATCAATATCCATTTATGGTCTTCTAAAACGGGGAAGATCAAATCTCCGACACTTTCTTCTACAAAAGAAGCAAAGGTGTTTGATATAGTCGAAGTATGAAAAAGTGAATCACATATAGTATATGAACAATTGACAAATGTGAATATTCCTATGAACATAGATTCCAAACTATTTCCCACAAGAAATAGAAGCCAACCAAGTCTATCTTTACGCAAAGTGAAGAATCTACTTAGAAGTAAATCTTTGCAACAATAATTACAGGATAGACTTCATAAAGACATAAGTGGCCATAGTAACATATTAGCAGAAGGCAAGGGAAAGAATCAAACAAGAAAGTCTACAACCGTTGTAAAACAATTGAAAAAGGTGGACAAGAAAAGAAAAAACAATAAAGAATCAGTTAGAGTTGTAGAAAAAGAGTTCCAAAAGAAAATAAAAAATGTGCCTATTCTTGGTTGAATAATGTGTAAGAAAACTTTCTTCTTAAAAGATGTTACATCAATTAGACAAGGACACAAACAAGTGATTTGCAATCACGGAAAAAAGAAAAAGCATGACAAATTGTAACAGATCATATTAATAATAGTTACATTTGCAAACTTTGCAAGAAAGCATTGCAAAATGATGTAGACGCTAAGTTTGTCGTGCCAAAAAAAATTAGACGAAACAGAAGCATAATAATCTTGAAAAATTGGATGAGACAGAAGAAATATTAATAGAATTGCGACTACCTTTCTTGAAAATAAGAGAACTTGGACAAAGATATAGAAAACCACAATTAGGACTCACTGGAGGAGTTATCAATGTCCCAAGAGATGTTTCTAGAATTCAGCATGTGTTGCTTCACAACATAAATGAAACTGGGACAATTACAGTAGCAATAAAGAACAGTCTTAGATTAAAAAAATCTTATTCTATTGGGCGCATCCATGCGCACATGGTAATGAAAGATTTAAAACGACTATGTAAAACAACACTTTACAAATTGGAAAAAGTAAGAATAATTGATAAATGGGGGCAAGTATTGATAGAAAAGAAAGAAGCATACAAAGATGAAACAAATATTGAAAGTGAATAATTTGATGAGGAAAACAATGAAGAACCAATAAATAAAATGATTCTACATGCATTCATGGATACATACAACATCTTCGATATCCACAACAATCGAATAAACATTGCTCCTAGTGAAGGCTATGTTCTACTAAGAATTTTCCAAGATAAATGCTCAGAGGAGATGAGCTTCCGCTCATTGTTTTATGGTGATAAATGACATGATGATGTAACTAGAAATTTTTCATATCAAAAAATCACTAGGTGGGAAGTATTGCACAAGGAACATGACTTTGCATATCATACGACAAACCTATTCTATAAATCAATACACATTATCCTAAATCAAGTGCTTAGTATCATATGGATTAGAACAATAAAAGGACAATTGAAAGGAATAAAGATAAAAGGAAGAGATGTAAAGCCAAAGTAGGACTTGGACCGTATTTTGAAATCATATATTGGATAAATGGATCTCAAAACAATTTGTATGTCACCAAACTATCACCGACATACACACAAGAAAATATATGCAATGATACGACAACTAGGACGACCAACCTTTTTTGTTTCTTTTAATAGTGAAGAAAATTGTTGGGAACCATTGGTTAAATGACTAAAATAAATAAAAGACTGAACAAAAAAAACAACTGAATGTGGAATAGGAAACAATGAAATTGATTTGTTGATTAGGAATGGCCGTGTAACTTGTGCTCGTTACTATAGAAATAGGATATTTACAATGCAAAATTTAATAGTTCATGATGTTAAGTACTACAAAAATATTGAAGACTTATTTTTCGTTACCGAGTTTCAAAACAGAGGAAGCGAACATGACCATGGATTGATATGAATAAAGGATGCACTAATCTATGGAAAAAATACAGACGCAGAACTTGAGACCTTTGTCGATAAATACTTGTCATGTGATTGGAAAACAATTCGAGATGAGTTGAAGATGTTGTAGCATCACTATCATACAAAACGTTGTAGGAAAAGAAAAAATGTGCATTGTAGATTCAATTTTCCACAAACCCCCAATGAAGACAATGAGAATACCAAAACCTCTAGAATATGACAATGAAAAAACAAAAGAAAATGCAAAATTAGTATTTGAAACAATAGGAGATTCTAAATATGACAACATAATTACATTTGATAGCTTCTTAAATGATTTACGTTTAACACATGATGAATACATCCATGCAATTCAATGTGGCTTAAATAGAACAATTGTGTTATTACAAAGAAGAGCATCAGACATATGGATGAATATTTTTGCATTAAATATTCCAAAAATATGGAATGCAAATACAAATTGTCAATTCATAGTCGCTTTATATGCAACAACAACATATTGTAGTTCCTACATGAAAAAAATTGACAAAACAATGACATCAACATTTAAACGCATATGAGAAGAACAAAAAAAATCAAATGTCGATATTATGAAACAATTAGTAGACTTGGAAAGGATTTAGTAAACATGCAACAAATGTCTTCATAACAAGTTGTACACGTTGTCATACATGTACCATTAAACACTAGTTCAAGAAAATGTATATTCATAAAAACGTCACCAATAGAGCAACGATCATTTATCCTTAAAAAACAAAAAGATTTGCAACGTGAGACAGATGATTCTGAAGACATAATGTGTTCTTCAATAATTGATTACTACATATGTCGTCCTGAAGCTATCAACATATGTTTAGCAGAATTTGCATCAAATCATACAAAAAAAGGCAGGAAACATCGAAATAGTGACAAGTCATATGTTATTAGGTATGTGAAGTACAATAAGCATAAATACCTTGAGAATTACTACAGAGAAAAACTGATCTTGTATGTTCCATATCGAGTAAATGAAAACATTTTCAAGAAAATATACTCTACATGAGAGCATGCTTACAATTTGCTAATAGAGACCCTAAAGGAAAATGAACAAAAGTTTATGCATGAAACAAATTTGACATGGGGTGACCTCGAACATGCAACAAAATAAATTGAAAATAAATAATAACAACTATTCAACACAAACATTGTTGGATTACTGAGAGGGGGGGTGAATCATTAATAGAGCAATTTAATCCTTTTAACCATAAAATGCAAGTGTTATATCAATGTAGCATTATCATCCAATAGTTTCATAGTAAATAAACAATGAACAAATGAGAAATCATACACATACACAGTACACCAATTTTTTTACGTGGAAACCCAAAGCGGGAGANTGTATACTCTCAAAATCAAGTTTAAATGGTTTTCTATTAGAGCACTAAATATTAGGCTTGTGCTTGTAACATAAATAAGTGCAAATTCAATTAACTTGTGAATTAATAAAATTGTTTTTTAATCTTAATTGCTAAACATACACTTTCAATATCTTACCAAATAAACTACATCCTTATCTTTTCTTTTCCCTTGAAGCTTGATTGTACTAATCCTTGTTGTGTGTTTGAATGAAATACCAAAAATGTCCAAAATGGTGATGTTGTAACTTCCGTAAATACCATAAACACTTTATTGAAAGGTTGGTAAGTATTGTTGGATTACTGAGAGGGGGGGTGAATCAGTAATAGAGCAATTTAATCATTTTTAACCATAAAATGCAAGTGTTATATCAATGTAGCATTATCATCCAATAGTCGTAGAGTAAATAAACAATGAACAAATGATCAATCATACACATACACAGTACACCAATTTTTTTACGTGGAAACCCAAAGCGGGAGAAAACCACATAATGCTTTTTCTTATATGTCTTAAAGAATTACATTCATTGGAAGCACCAACTTCATTTGTTTTCCAACTGCAACTGGAAGGAGGCTCCAACCCCCTAGTTTCTCAGGCTACAACCCAAGGGAAGCTCCAACTCCCCAATTCTCTGTCTACAACCAGAAAGAGGCTACAACCCCCTCTGTTCTCCAGCTACAAATGGAAGGTGGCTACAACCACCTGTCCTTGCCTCATCCAACCGCCCTTTCATAGAAGAAGAATGATGGAACCACTGTCACACTATCACTGCGAGATATACTGTTGTAAACCTGTACCAATTAACCTGCACCAAACAACTTGTAACAACATGTACCAAACAACCTGTAATCAACCTGTACCATAAACAAGTGCATCAACCATTGACCAACCTGTAACTCAACCTGTATCATCAACGAGTGCATCAATCATGCACCAAATATGTACCAATAATGCATCAAATACACATAAACTATGACTCATCAAGATGTACCCACATCATCAACTATACACCTCATGTATGTGTCAACTCATCAACTACTTGTCTCAACCATGTACCCAACATATACCTCAACCAAAATCCCTAATCAATTTCATTATCCAAATATGATTTGTAACTTTGTAATAGACCTGGTGTATATGATCACATACCTAAAAACCTTCCTTAACTTTAACAACAAGAGACTAGCATTTTCATCAAACTTTACTTTAGTCTCACATGAGTAATTTTGGATTAGTCAACAACCCTAACTTGAAATAATCATAACTAGGTACTTGTAATGAATAAAGATCTGAAAATAGTACACAATGTTCTTCAGTGTCTTGTCTGCAATTTCTCCAGGTTTCACTTCTTGGAACCTCCCAGAAAAGGAGTTATAGAAAAAATGGCATACCTTGTTGAATTATGGCTTATTCTAGAGATCGAACTTGTAGAGAATTCCCCGAACGAAATTTTTTTGTATAGATTTGAAAATGGTACAAAACATACTAAAAACTGTACTATAACCAATACATTTGGTCTTACTTAATTTGGATCTGTTATGAAGAAGTCATGGCGTTTTTCCCCAAAACACATGTTTTAGACTAGTTTCAGGACTAGCCACAAACCCTATTTTCCACGGTGTGTAACTCCCAAAATACAATGACCCACAAGATGAAATTTCTATCACAGTTACTTGGATATGTTTTCTAAAGGGTCTCCAGATTTCGCTGTCTGAATCATTTTAGAAAAAATGTTATTGAGAAAATGGCGATATGACCTGTAAATAACATACCTTAGAAAGCATCATCAAAACAATTTATCCTCCCTTGAATTTTGGCCTTCTTTACTTCACCTTCCCTCTGAAATTTGCCTTAGATCTCCTTTGGTTACCTCAGTCACTTGTAGATATTCAATATGCTCAATGGATACTAATGGGAGACCCTTTCTCTCTTATTTATACTTTCCAAGTAGCTTTCTCTAGAAGTATCCACTTAACCACTTTGTCCACTTAGCCACTTTGTCCACTTAACCAACTTTGTTCACTTAGCCACTTTTCCCACTTAACCAAATTTGTCCACTTGTTCATTTTGTCCACTTAACCATTTTGTCCATTTGGCCACTTTGTCCACTTAGCCACTTTGTCCACTTAACCACTTTGAC
>SNQJ01S0011858.1:277324-296682 GCA_010110895.2 Picea sitchensis | reverse complement strand
TATATTTGCAACGTTGTGACATTGGGCAGCTCCTTTGATAGACATTGAGTTAATAATTGCATCCATAAGTTTATTTGCTAAAACGTTTTGCTCTTTGTCTTTCCTTTGACCTAAATACTAGTGTTGACGTCACACCTATTTGCAGCAACATTATAGGTGACGCAGCAACTTTATGTATGTGAGCTGATTTGAGACATTTATTGCATTTGTGATAAAGGATTGATATTTAATATTGGATGCTCTCATCTCCTTATGCATTTATTGAAGAAGTAATATAAATCTTTGCTTTGTTTAACCATCATTGACTTCATCAATAATAGCACTTGATCACTTGCTCATATATACATATTTGAAGATAGTCATTAATTGTGAAGTACTAATCCACTGCAAAGCACACTTTCTATTTTATTTGTCTTGTCTCGCAAATAGGTGCATCATCAGTGGATTGTTCTCTTTGACTATCTCATTTGGGCAGCAATCTGTGAAAGGGAACTTCTTTGACTTGGTCCATTACCCTTCATCCTTTCATTAACCCAGATTGCCTTAGGGACGTCTCCCTTGGACTAGCCCTCCTAAATAGAAAGAGCCCCCCATCGAGGTGACAGTGGGTGGGGAAGCTCCTGTTATGCTGGTTTCAAGCCCTGACTCAAGCTCTTTATACCTTTCCTACAAACCGTGCGATAACAGAGCCTAAGTATGTCAAGATGTCAAGGATTTTGACCACAGAACAAAGGGCCGAATATACTGAGTTGCTAAGAGAATTTGTTGATGTGTTTGCATGGACCTATGAAGATCTCAAGACGTATGACACATCTGTCATCGAACACAAGATCCTGCTGAAGGAAGAGGCTAAGCCGTTCAGGCAGAAGCTAAGACAGATAAATCCCATGTTGTTGCTTGTCATGGAGAAAGAAGTAAAGAAGTTGTTAGAGGCCCAGATCATCGTCCCCCTGAGATATTCCGAATGGGTGGCCAATTTGGTTCTGGTAAGGAAGGAAAGTGGAGAAATCAGGCTTTGTTTCGACTTCAGGAACCTGAACAGGAGCTCAAAGAAAGACAATTATCCCCTGCTCAACATGGAACACATATTGCAGAGGGTAACCGGTGCATCTAGGATTTCCATGATCGATGGTTTTTCTGGTTATAATCAAATATCGGTCATGCCTCAGGACAGAGAAAAAATGGCCTTTACCACTCTTTGGGGCACATTCATGTATGCCAAAATGCCTTTTGGGTTGATGAATGCAGGAGCGACATTTCAACGAGCCATGGACATAGCCTTCATCGGGGAGAAAGATAAGTTTGTGGTGATCTATCTGGATGACATAACAATCTTCTCCAGGTCTGACAAGGAGCACTGTTGTCACCTAAGAAAAGTTTTTTCGAAGTGTCGGAGGTTTGGCCTTTCCCTAAATCCCAAAAAAATCTTTATTTTCTATGCAGGAGGGGAAGCTATTAGGCCATATAGTATCAGCAGAAGGAGTGAGGATTGATCCTAGCAGAGTCGAGGCAATTCAGACCCTGTCACTTCCAAGATCTAAGAAGGAGATTTAAGCCTTTCTAGGAAAGATTAATTTTCTGAGGAGATTCGTCTCGAATTTTGCTGAGCTGGTGAAACACATCACAGCCATGCTCAAGAAGGGAAATGAAGTGAAATGGACTGCTGAACCCAGGGAATCCTTTGTCCAAATAAAAAGGGCATTGACTGAGGCACCTGTGCTGATCAGTCCTAACTATTCCAAAGATTTCCTAATTTTCTCTTTCACTTCTTTTGATACAATAGTAGCGGTCTTGTTGCAGAAAAATGAGGAAGGGCGAGAGCAACCCATTGCCTTCTTCAGAAAGGCATTAAGAGATGCAGAGGTTAGATATGAAATCATGGAGAAGCAGGCCTATGCCTTAGTGAAAGCTCTCAAAGCTTTCAGAGTCTATGTCTTGCACTCAAAAGTGATCGCATACGTTCCTTCAGTCTCTGTGAAAGACATCCTTGTACAACACGACATTGATGGGAAGAGGAGTAAGTGGATAGCCAAGATCCTGGAATTTGACTTGGAAGTAAATCCTGCCAAATTGGTCAAGGGTCAAGGCTTAGCCAAGCTGTTGGCTGAAACTAATCGCAAAGCTTTGGGGGTGGATTTCGTCAATGCACAATTAAAAAAACAGCAGAATCAGTTGTCCGATGTAGACCCTCAAACAGAACCCTTGTTGGCTCGATGCCCTTGGTATAAGGATGTCATATATTTTCTGCAAGAGTTGTGGCCCCTAGATGGCCTACAAAGAAACAAAGCAAGAGCTCTGAAGCTCAAGGCAGTCAGATACTACCTTATCGATCAAATTTTATATTGGAAAGACCCCCTTGGGGTGCTTTTAAAATGCATGGATCCACGAGAGGCTGACAGGATCATGGTCAAATTTCATAGCGGCCTATGTGGGGGGCACCATTCCTGGAAGACCACAGCCCACAAAATTCTCAGAGCTAGGTATTACTGGCCCACCTTGTCCGCTGATGTCCATAGAGGAGTTAGAGCCTGTATCTCATGCCAAAGATTTTCAGGAAAGCAGCAGATCAAGTCTCTGCCTCTACAGCCTGTAGTTGTTTTGGGACCTTTCCAACAATGGGGCATAGATTTTATTGGAGAAATCCACCCTTCTTCCAGCGGACAACACAGATGGATCCTGACTGCCACAGATTTCTTTACCAAGTGGATTGAAGCTATCCCCACCAGGAGTACTTCCCACAAGGTAATCATTGGTTTCCTGGAAGACCTCGTCATAAGGTTCGGCTGCCCAAAAAGGATTGTTACTGATAACACAGCCTCTTTCAAGGCTGAGCCGTTGGTCAAGTTCTGCGAACAATTTAGGATCAAGCTGATTCACTCCACCCCATATTATCCCTAGGGCAATGGTTTAGCAAAATCCTCCAACAAAAGCCTAATAAGGATCATCAAAAGATTACTGGAGGACAACAAGAGGGCTTGGAACTCGAAGCTGAAATTCGCTCTATGGGCTGATCGGGTGACCACAAAGAGATCTATAGGCATCTCCCCTTTCCAGTTGGTTTACAGAGCAGAAGTCGTTCTCCCATCTCAGCTGGCTATTCCCGTAGCGAAATTCTTCCAGGATTATTAAGAAGAACCCAATGATATGATCCAAAGAATTCATCAGCTGATAGAAGTCCAACAGGCCAGAGAGCAGGTAATGATCAGAATTCAGGACCATCAGTAGAGGATCAAGCAGGTTTTTGATAAGAAAGCCAAGAAGAAGGAGTTCCAGATAGGAGACATGGTACTAAAATGGGATGCTCCTAAGCAGGACAAGGGAAAACAAGGCAAATTTGAAGCCCTGTGGATCGGCCCCTTCAAAATCTCTGAAGTTTTCTCAAATAACACGTACAAGTTGCAAGGTTTGGAAGGAAAAGAAGTTTTCGGCGGCCTAGTAAATGGGCATTTTCTTAAAAAATGTTTCATTTGAGCCTTTGGTGGCTCCTATGTTTTGTAAATATTGTCCTTTCTATTTTTCGTTTTTACTTTTATTGTTTCGGCTTACTAAATGACTCCATAGTCCAACAACAAGGCACTGGAATTGCAAAATGAGTCCTTAGAGCATTACAAGGAAGACTCTATCCCCCATGGAGCCTAATGTTAGCAATATTACTTGTCTTCGGCATCGGGATATCCAGGTCTATAGGTTGCACGAGGAGTGCCCAAGCGCAGCGCATAGAAGAAGTCCTTTTTCGGACTTAAAATCAAGTGAGCGGGCAAAATTATAGTGTCAATGGTCCGGATCCATCCATATGAGTAGATCAACGGTTGGCGGGAAATCACAGGTAGAAAATTTGCGCCGAGGTTAGCGCAATGGATAGTGCCCATACTGTGTGCAGGAAAAGATAGCAGCCGTCCATCCGTAGGACGCGTGGCGCGAGATCTAGTCGCGTCGGCGTTTCGGCATCATGACTCCAAGGCGTAGGGAGCAACCCCGTCGTATTCCCGATACGTGAGGTGCCGGGAATGTCCAAGACTTAGGCCCGCAGCATCGCCGAGAGGGTCCAGGACCGTCAGATCTGAGAAGGACGCGTGGCGCCAAATTTAACCATCTCGGCGTTTCGTTCATCACGACCATGATAAGCAAGGATCAGCCCCTCCCTATTCGCGAACGCTGAAAGCGCCTTCGAGAATAAGACGCAGGGTCACGGCCCGTGGTCATTCGAGAGAGGAAAAGAGTTATGCAAAGGTGCTAAAGCATTGGGTTTTTCCGCAGAGGGGAATACCGCGTCCTCCAAGACCAGTTCAGCCCGACTTCGATCCTGGTCCTCGCTGAAGAATTAAATGAAGGTGAACAGAGGTAGTTGAAACCTCAGCTCACTTATTGAATGCGAGGTATGGGGGTTCTGGCAGACAGTCTACCCGAGACAGTCCTGTACACTGATTTTCTCCAAAAGGTCATGACCGATCCTCATCTGACCAGAGAAAGTCCGCGCATGCCATGTTGGCCTTTAATGTTGTTGCCATCTCCCCTGCAGTAACCATGCGCAGTTAAGATGGCGTTTGACAAAAGTTACCCGTCCATATTCGACTGAGGGGACACCACGCCTTGGATGACTGAACATGCCTTGGATAATCGAATTTTGGCTGAGTATATAGACTCAATCTTTGTATTTTGTAATCCATCAATGGTAGAGCGAAGCTCCCGACTGTAATGTTTTAACAGACACTCTAGTTCTCTGGTTATGCATATGTATGTAAGATTTCTTGTTTAATGAAAGACAGTTTCCTTATTCCATCTAGTTTTCATCTCATACCGAGGGAGTTCATGATTGACTGATTCACATGAATTATTGCAGTTGTGTTATGATAAAAGATTTATTGTGGCACTATTGCATTCTCTGGTTTTCTGCGTTTGAATGTAAGAAGATCTCACATTTAAATGCATTCTCCTATAGTCTGCTAGAAACCTGATGTTGACAACAGACCTTTGCATCTCTCTGATACAAGTCTTTCCCCTACTCACCCTTACTAGAACTCACCGTATGAAGTTATCTAAGACCTCACTTGCCCATGCACGCCTGGCCTAGTTTCGGAGTTAGAACCACATCATTCTGAGTTAACTTCCATTCAATCACCCCATTAAACAAATCATGACATAAACTGATGGGCGTCGGGCTCTGCTCCTGCTGCAATCCAGGGGTGACTTCCGACGCTAACAGATACTCTTCAAAATGATATGCTTTCCCATGGAGATGGAGTAGAAGCAAATAAATAGGTCTATGAAATTTCACATGCTGTGAGTTTTTCTGATTATCATGAATTTGAATATATGTTTAATCCAATTATAAATCATGAGGATGATCATTATTTTCGTCAAAATTCACTGGAAATCCTTGAAGACACTGAAAGTAGCTTGCAACAACCTTTAGTTCTGCAAAAGGATGAAATTGGCAGCAACCATAAAACTGAGAATATGTAGAGACAATTTAATTTTCAGCTGGAGTAGGGGAAGGAAGTTTTAATTGATATATTTTGTCTTGAATTTTATGACACGGTGGCTATTTATATGGAATCAAGATGGAGTCATGAATTTTCAGTCTTAGCTTGTGTAAGTACAAAATCTCAGGTTTATAATTATGGGCTTCGGGTTGGTTTTTTCTACTATTCAATTATTCCTATCATGTTGTTACATGAAATTGGAAACACCCTTCATCTAGTTGGTCATTTAGTTGAATGGTTGTATTAGAAAACTGATTATACTTGATCAAGCCGCAGTTCAACTAGGTTAGTGTAGAAATGTAAATAAATAAGCTCGGTGCACGACGATTTGGTTTGTTTTCAGTTTTGGAATAAGACTCCATGCCCATGTAATAGCAGTTGGTCTTTGTAAGATGTTTTAACTTGCAGAATGGTGAACAATTGTTTAAATTAGAATCATATTTAGAAGTCAGATAAGGCACTAGAACTGCAGAGGTTCTTGGAGCCTCACATGGAGGTCTCCATCCCCTGTGGAGCCAAATGTTAGCACATTGGATGCCTCCCTCTAAGTCCAGCTCAGGTTTACAAAGAACCAGCCTAAATTCAAACATTACCAAGTACCCCTTGATGATTTTCATACTCCTTAAAAGGTCGACTGAGAAAGTAGAGTTGTTACGTATTGTTAGCGCTGCGAATTGTTAAATGTTCATGTGTTGCTAACTGTAAAATCCATTGTTATGGTGTTCTAAAAAATGTTCATTGGCCAAAGATAGTATCCCATGGTCCTCCTACGGTTCCCTTTTGCAAACAAGTCATTTTTTCCAACTGATATTTATGTGCTGCGAACTATCTGTTTTAACCCTACACCATAATTTTGGGCTGCAAACGGGCGCTGCAAATCCTCTATCTTTGGATTGTCAAAACCCTTGTCATTTTGAAATCAGTCTAAGACCCAGGTTTTAACTAGTTGTACGAGATCCCTCTCAGACATGAAAACTATGGTCAATCCTTCATAAAAACGATCTCAATTGCGCTGCAGGATGGCACTACGAACTAATACAGGCACTGCAAACTCATTTCCCATAGCAACTTATTCTAAATATTTTATCATAAATCCCAAATGGCAATGTGGGTTCTTCTGAATTTTTTTGTGGAGGAGCATGATTATAGCATTGACCTGATGACCAAAAATCAGCCTAACCCATTTTGACATTTGAAAGATAAAATTAAAACACCAGTGCACTGCAAACTGGTGTTGCAAATTCATTTCATGTAGCAACTTCTTGTAAATATTTTATCATAAATCCAAAATGGTGATGCGGGTTGTTCTAAATTTTTTTGTGGAGGATCATGATTATGACGTTGACTTGATGACCAAAAATCAACCTGACCCATTTTGGCATTTGAAAGATAAAATTAAAACACCAGTGCACTGCAAACTCAGACAAGTATTGGATATTCGCCTTGATTGGAGGTTGCGACCTGTCAAGGAGGGTTCAAATGACTTCTCAAAGATCAATTATATGCTAAAGGACACATGCACCTAATATTTAGATCCATTAAAACCTCATGCAGTGAGTTGGCAACAGATTTATTAATGACTTCCAACAACTTCCTAAAATTTAACAGTTTGTTGGATTTTTGTCTCTTTGACTGTTGCCACCTATCTCCAAGGCCAAGAATCCAATGAAAGAGATGGGTTGTGACCTCCTAAGGATTTTGGATGCTATTTTATATTTAATGAAGGACAGTGCTCTTGGAGAGGGGGTTGAGTTTATGATATAGAGAGCTTGAGAGAGTTGCAAAGGTAATTTCCCTGTGTGTGCTCATTTGTAAGCCTGAGGGCATTTTATCATGTAAATATTCATGCATTGAAGATTCCTTGGATTTGTTATATCAAATTGTGTTCTCTTTTTTTGCATCTATATTTCTATCTTACTTGAATGAATTGTATCTTTTTAGGATCAATGGTTGTATTTGATTTATACATTCTTGAGAAGCAAAGGGTTTGTTGTGATTGCCTATAACTCATTGTCTTTATTCAAGTAGATTTCCAATTTGTTTTGTAGAGAGGATCTTTGTTCAATGGATGATCTTCTTTATGTTAATTTATCCTTTCTTCCATATGCCATCATATAAGTTATTTTTCTGATATGATTTTCAATTGCCTTCTAACTTCAAGGTGCTTGTGTGACTTTATTTCCCAATGGTGTAGCCCAATGATATACAGTTTTCTGCCCTCTCCATTTCTTGCTCATTTTAACTAATCCACTCAAGCATAAACCCAATATAAATTTACCAAAATTATGATGGGCACTGGGCTTGTTCTTAAAGTAGTCTAAGAACAACATCTGGTGCTAACATAGGGCTAAAATCCTAAGGTGATMGAACTTTAGGGCTTTAGGATGCTAACCCTAGCAAGGAGATTTCACCGATTTTGAACAAGAATAACTTTATGAGAGGAGGAAGAACTTATGATCCTCTCTTGGGGTTTCACCAAGCAATATGTCTAACATGAAAAAGAGAAATTACCATGAACATTAGATAGCATAAAGATAAAATTGCAGAAATTTCACTTATTTCACCAAGATAACATGATATAAAACCCTAATTGCATAAATTCCATCCAAAAATTAGAAAAAGCATCCACAAAATGATCCTCCAAGAAATTTGCATGAGTGTAGAAGAGAGATAGCCAAATAGGGCGAAAATTTCAGACTTAGTCTCTCACAAAATGGTGAGAAGTTGTGATGATGAAATGAAATGTCAAGTGGCTTTATTTATATGGAGACATCTTGACCTATTTGTCCACTTAAAAATGTCAACAAAAAAACATAAGCAGACCGACCCCTTTAATTTTCCCTTACAATATACAAAATTAAATTTTTACATGAAATAAAACCCTAGAAGGGTGACACCATGCCCTCTCCAAGTGAAACGTCAAGCATGAGGAGGGAGACGTTGGGCCTCCAAAGGCCATGTTTCATTCCAAAGTGCCCTGCCATGGTCTTCTCTTGTCAAGCCACCTCTTGACCCATCTCATGCATCAAACCATATCCCTCCAATGTGATGTCAAGAGCTAAGGGGTGATGTCCTAGGCCTCCAAAGGCCAACGTCCAAGTGGAGAAGGGTGAAACCTCATCATCTAGTGATTTCCATGTGCCTCCAAAGGCAACACCCTATATCCTCTAGGTGCAATTCTCATCATCCATAGTCTTCCACATGTGGGGTCCAACGTCCATCCTATGGGGAAGGTCCTGCAAAGACAAACAAGTACGCCCTCCAAGGGTCCATAAGCCACAAGTATCATGCCAAGTAAGCCACATTTAATACAAGAATCACCCAAACATTTGCATCAAACCCCCCTTTTCAAACTAAACAAATGGTCAAATACCTTATAAGTTTTTCCTAATTTAGGTATGGGAGTGGTGTAATTGTGCCCTATTGGGTAAGCCAATCCCCAAGTCAAGGAATTTCTTCCAAGAGGACCCTATCTAGGTCACGTGATGAATATGAAGTGGATTGGGGAAAGATTTTTGGGCATGGGGTTCTTGACGTATCAAGGGTTCGTATTGTCTTATTTATGGGTGACTTTGTGGAGGGTGTTTTGCGTCCTTTGTTTGTGATGCAACATTTTTTGAATCCATTTCATTTAATTTATTATGGTTCAAACATTGAGTGTTGTGTGCAATGGAAAGTAAAGAGCATTGTAATGCCACTTGGATTTAGGCACACATTGAGTGTCATGTGCAATGGAAAGTAAAGGACACCGCAAATGCATTCCTCGATAAGAAGGACACTTATTAATTACATGTTTTAGAAGGTCCTTGATTTTTATGGAGTAGTGTTTCATTTCTCTTGGGAACTTAGAGAAATAATTTGGAAGCATAATGATAGACTTTTAAGTTTTTCCAACTACAACACCTCTTGGCCTTTAGCCCCTTCTTCCCATGAAATTAGGTACAGTCCCTTGTTAGGGCCAATGAGCCCAAAATACAAAAAGATGAGGAAACATAGGGGAAGAATAATGGGGGGAGAATGCTATGATGACCCTTCAAGGAACCACCCAATAACAACCCTTTTCCCAAGGGCGACCTACTTACTAGGAAACCATGCCACCCACCAAGGTGAAACTAGGCAAAAGGTATAATTTCCAAGCAAATGTTCCACAATCAAGAAAGGATTCTTTGCAACATATTCAAATGATTCAAATGTTAAAGTGACACTTACCACGATACTGGGCTTGTTACCTCATGAAGCAAGACCTGTTGTCTTTTGGAGCCAAGCTCGTGTAGTGGATGTTGCTCTATGGTAAAGTATAGGGGCTATGCGGGCTCTGCTAGGCATCAAAATCTCAACACTCCATGTCTTCTATATGTGGGCCTCAAGACATCATCTCCTTAGTGTAAATGTGTTGACCTACACAGAATAGATCTATCTAAACAATGATACACACATTTGCAGAGAGAATTGGAAAAAGAAGAAGGAGAGAAAGAATGGAAAGAATTCTCATTAACTGTTGTGAATAATGAATAATTTACACATGATATACTCTGTATAACTCAATGATTTCGACTTGAGGTGAACCAAGTCGCCATAGTGGTGGTCTAGAGTGATCTGGACACACACCAACAGTTATGGGAGTGAATTGCCACCTATTCTAGTCTCTTAGGCAGTTACGAGAGTGAACTGCCACCTAGTTGAGTTAACTAGTCAACTAGTCTTGAGTTAATTGACTGAACATAGAGTAGTGAGGAGTTAACTCAAGGAATCAAGGCTAATGCACCACTCTGGTGATGATACCAAGGCAAGGTCGAATTAGCATGGTGATGATCCCAATGTTTCATGGTGATGATCCCAATGCAACATCTAAACTCAACTCAATTAGTCAAACTGAAGTGCCAACTGAAAGAGAATATTCTTCAGGTGGAATATTCTCTCCTAAAATATAGGAGACTGGATAATGACTAATTATGACTAATAAACAAATAAAAACCTTAGGAAAAATAAATCCTAGGTGTGTGTGAAGTAATTCCAACACCCCCCCCTGAACATCACTATGGTGAAAATAAAGATTAGGTCACGGCAACGAGGACATGTTAGGTACCCAAGTACAAAATATACACTGAAAATAAAGTGAGGAAAGAGGGAAAACCTCATGGGAAAAGCCCTCCCTCAAGGTATAATGTATGTAAAAATAAGAACTACAGTTGCTAGGCAACTGTGTCCTTCACTCCAAGACGACCTCGCAGAGAATGGAATTTCTGCTCAGTGAAGGTCTTGGTGAAAATGTCTGCTGTCTATTCTGCTAAAGGATAGAATTGTAAGTCGATGATCCCCTCGTGTACTAAGTCCCAGATGTAGTGCATGTGGATCTCAATGTGCTTCGTTCGCTGCCTCTGAAATGGATCTCTGCAAAAATTCAAAGTGCTTTGGTTTTCACACCAGATGACGATCGGTCGATGAAATTGAATGCTCAACTCAGTGAGAAAATGTTGTAGGCACATAGCCTGAATGGTTATGTTAACTACCCCTCTGTACTCTGCCTCGGCTGAAGATAGAGCAATGGTAGCTTGCTTCTTGCTCGACCAATAGATAGGCCCGGAACCAAGACTGAGTAAGTAACCATATGTGGACTTGCGATTGATGTTATCACCGACCCAGTCGGAATCAGTAAACCCAATGAGATCTAATGTAGAGTCTACTACATAATGAATCCCAAAGGTGATGGTGCCCTGTACGTATCGAAGGATACACTTTTCATCTTTCCAATGTAGCTCATGTGGCTCGTGCATGAACCTGGAAACTGCGCCAACTGCATATGAGAGGTCTGGTCTAGAGTGTGAGATACAACAAGCTCCCCACTAGCTGTTTGTACAATGTGTTGTCAACCAATGGAGTCTCTCCACCATCCTTGAGACAGTTTGATGACTGATGCATCCTGACTGATCTCAAGTCCAAGGAAGAAGTGTAGTGGACCCATGTCCGTCATCAAAAACTTGTCATGAAGAATCCTCTTGACTGCAGCAATCGTTGAATTCGAGCAACCGGTGATCAACAAATCATCGACATACAGAACTAAAAGTAGAAGTGAATCAGCCGTCCAAAGAATGTATACATTCGGGTTTGATTTACAACGTACAAATTTTTGTGACAATAGGTAGGATTCCATCTTGGCATACCATGCCCTCAGAGCCTGCTTGTGGCCATAAAGTGACTTCTTCAGTCGACAGACCAAATATGAGTCCTGCATAAATCCTTGGGGCTGCTCCATGTAGATCTCCTCGGAGAGATCACCGTGAAGAAATGCATTCTTCAGGTCCATCTGATGGACTTCCCATCCCTTGGTTTCCACAATGGCAAGGGCCAATCGAATGGAATCCATATTCGCTACTGGAGAAAAGGTCTCATCATAGTCAATACCATGAACCTGCTGAAAGACTTTGGCGACAAGCCTGGCTTTGTATCTGTTGATCTGTCCATCCACTGTGCTCTTGGTCCTATAGACCCATCTGCATTTGACAAGTTTCCTCCCAGAAGGAAGGGGAACCAGATCCCAAGTCTGGTTCTCAAGGAGGGAGTTGTACTCCTCCTGCATGGCGGATTCCCAAAAGGGATTTCCAGCAGCCTTGCCATAAGACTGTGGATCTGAAGACTGAACCAAGAAAATATGCTTGGAAGGCAATGGTTCAGTGTCAGTGAGTGAAACAGGAGGCTCCTCGAAATTAGATCGAGTCCTCCTAGTATTGGCTGGATCACCTACGAGATCTCATGCATCCTAAAGAGTAGTTTGTGCCCACTTGGGCCTTTGCTTTGGCTCTGCAACTGCATCTGGATGCTCTGACACTGCATTTGACTGTACTAACTCTGACTCTGAATCTGAATCCTCTGAGTCCTCTGAATCATAACTCTCATCTGAAGAAGAGTCAACATGTGCATGCTCATCATCTCGAACAGGTGGAAGAGTGAAGGTGTTTTCATGCGGCTGCTGAGGTACATGAGAGACACTTTCCTCTAATTGGACACTACGCTCAATGATGAGCCGGTCCGAGGAAAGATCAATAAGTTGATATCCCTTCACACCGTCAGGGTATCCAAAAAAAATGCACTCAGTGCTCTGTGGATCAAGTGCCTTCCTCTTTTCAAAGGGAATTTGGGCCCATGCACGAGAACCAAAAATGCGAAAGTGGGTCACTTCCGGTTTGAGGCCGCTCCAGGCCTCGTGGGGGTTTTATCCTTGACATATATATGAGGATATCTACTTTGGATGTATGTTTCACAGTTAAGTGCTTCAGTTAATAGTCTCTGTGGTAGTGAATTTGAATGCAACATGCAAGATGCCATCTCCTTTAGAGATCGGTGTTTCCGCTCAGCAACTTCATTTTGTTGCAGAGTGTAGGGAACTGTATGATGCAACTGAATCCCTGCCTCATAGCAAAGATTGTGGATCTCATGATTCACATACTCTCCCCCGTTATCAATTCGGAGGACTTTTATATTATTTTCAGACTGTGTCTCAACCAAATCTTTGAAATCTTTGAGGTGTTGAAAGACCTCAGATTTTTGCCTGAGAAAGTAGATCCATGTAAAATGTGAGAAATCATCAAAAAAAATGAGAACAAACCTCGCTTTGCTGATCGATGGATGCAGAAAAGGACCCATGAGGTCACTGTGGATCAGATCTAAAGGTGTGGAAGCTTGCTAAGACTTTCCCTTGTCGAATTTCTCTTGAGGGTGTTTTTTGAGGACACATCCCTCACATACTCCCTTGGAGAAATGGATGTTTGGTAGACAATCTAGACTGATGATTTACCTCACCGGTAGCAACCCTGGAGTTGGTTTGCATGTCGTAGATGTCCATGGAATTTGGTGTGAAGATGAATTTATTTCTGGTGTCGAAATTCGTCATCTGATACACAGAGAGAAGGTTGACAGAAAGCTTGGGAACATGCAACATGTTCTCGAAGCTTTCGTTGGTGAGTTCAATCCTTCCTTTGTCGGTGACTCCGACAGAAGAGTTGTCCCCCATCAGAATGGGAGGACCTTTGCATGCATCCAAAGAAGAATATACTGCTTCTAAGGAAGCCATGTGATGTGATGCTCCTAAGTCTACAATCCAAGCATCAGGAGAGGAGTTGATGGCAATCAAGGCATGGCTAGAATTTCCTTTCTTGGAATTCAAATCTTTTGGCTTCTTCTTCTTTTCACCCTCGGGGATGCGATCTCCAAGGTTGTTTTGATGAAGTATTTGAGACATCAGATCTATTTACTTTTGCATGCATGCGGATTCCGAATTGAATCCTTTGTGACAATATGTGCATTTCTCTCCTTTTCTTCCCTTTTCTCCTTCGGATCCGGAGGCATCGATGAAGGGTTTTGTGTACCCTTCCTTCTTTGTATGTGCATGAGATTTCTGCTTATCTTTATCTTTAGATTTCTGATATTTGTGGCTGCCATCATGCAGAGTGAGTGCATGCACCCTTGGGCCTTTGATTGCGCCCATGTTGATGAGCTTGGTTTGCTCTTGTGTCAAGTATTCGATAAAGTCCTCAAGAGAAGGCATATTCCAGGTGGCTCCAGAGGCGAATCTGATAGTATGGAATGTGGATACGAATACTAAGAATTCAGGACCAAGCTTGGAGAGAATGGTGAGAACCGTTTGTTTCTCCTCCTTCGATTTATCAACCCCGCAAGCTTTGAGTTGCGATAGTAAATCCTTGAATTTTGTAAAGAAATCTTGGATATTCTCGAAGCTTTTTGGATCCAATGTGAGCAGCTCCACCTCTAGCATGTGTCCCCTCATCTCATCTTGTTTGCCAAAGAGCCCTTCCAAGATGGTCCAGGCTTCATTGGGAGTCTTACAGGAAGATATATGAAAAAGGAGATCGGGAGAAATAAGATTGCAAATTGTTCCGAGTGCCTCATCCATGCGATTTAAGTACTTGGATTTTTCTATGGCTGATGTCGATTCTGTATCTGTATTCATGGTTAACCTGTACAACCCTCTGGATCAGAGATGTATGGCTATTTTCTCCTTCCATGCAAAATAGTTGTAAGGTGTAAGAATGAATTCTTTTTGGAATTCCATCTTTCCGATGTCTTCAATCTTTTGTACTTGCAAAAAATTTTGGCGTAGCTTTTGCTTAGCAGTCCGTCGGCTCTGATACCATGTAAATGTGTTGACATGCACAGAATAGATCTATATAAACAATGATACACACATTTGTAGAGAGAATTGGAAAAAGAAGAAGAATGAGAGAAAGAATGGAAAGAATTCTCATTAATCGTTGTGAATAATGAATAATTTACACATGATATACTCTGTATAATTCAATGAGTTTGACTTGAGGTGAACCAAGTCGCCATAGTGGTGGTCTAGAGTGATCTAGACACACACCAACAGTTATGGGAGTGAACTGCCACCTATTCTAGTCTCTTAGGTAGTTACGGGAGTGAACTGCCACCTAGTTGAGTTAACTAGTCAACTAGTCTTCAATTAACTCACTGAACATAGAGTAGTGAGGAGTTAACTCAAGGAATCAAGGCTAATGTGCCACTCTGGTTATGATACCAAGGCAAGGTCGAATTAGCATGGTGATGATCCCAATGCAACATCTAAACTTAACTCAACTAGTTAAACTGAAGTGTCAACTGAAAGAGAATATTCTCCAGGTGGAATATTCTCTCCTAAAATATAGGAGACTGGATAATGACTAATTATGACTAATAAACAAATAAAAACCTTAGAAAAAATAAATCCTAGGTGTGTGTGAAGTAACTCCAACACTTAGTTACCCCTAACCTGGGGGGGTAACAACAACCATCAAGGATTTTCTCACATTGCAACATTCCTCTAGCGTTATATTGGATTATGATGTTCTCAAATGGTTCACATTGCAACGTTCATTTTCATTACCTTATGTAGAATCACTACATTTCCTTATGTTGATTATGGTTGGCCATGTTGATTATATTTAACCATAGTTAACTATTGTAATGTCACATTGTGACGTTCATCTTAGTTGACTTTTGTCAAATTGCTATGTTCCTTGATGGTTGTCACATTTTGATGGCCATCAAAGATTTAATCACATTGTGATGTTCCTCAAGGGTTATGTTGGATTATGAAATTTTCCAATGGTTTTGTCGCACTATGGCATTCATCTTTGTTGACTTATATCGAATTGCTACATTCAATTATGTTGCATTGCAATGTTCAGAGGAGTTATGTCAGTGTATGAAATTCCTTAAGGGTTATGTTTCAATGTGATATTCCTAAATTGTTAAGATGGACTGTGATATTCATCTTGGTCGACTTCTATCGAATTGGTACATTCATCAATGCTTCTATTGCATTGTGACATTCAAGAAAGACTACATAAAATTTGTGATGCCCTTAATGGATATGTCACATTGCAATGTTCATCTAGGGGCCTTATGTTGAATCATAGTGTTCTTGAAGTGTTATGTTGCATTGCAATGGTCATGAAAGGATATGTTGGATTGCAATGTTCTTCAATGGTTTTATAGCATTGCAACATTTTCTTGGTTGACTTATGTCTAGTTGCTATGTTCTTCAATGGTTATGCCACGATGTTATGTTCCTGTAGGGTTAGGTTATATTATAACTTTCCTCAATGGTTATTTCATATTGTGACCTTTATCATGGTTGAATTATATTGACCATGGCTAACTTTGGTTGATTATTGTTGACCATGGTTGACTATGTTTGAATATGGTTAAACATGATTGACTTTGGTAGACCATGGTTGGCCATGTTGACCATGCTTGATGATGGTTGATGATGATTATGTCACACTGGTTATGTTCATCTTGATTAACTTATGTCCAATTACTACGTTCCTCAATGACAGTGTCACATTTTGAAGTCAATCAAGGGTTATGTTGCATTGCAATGTTTGTCAAGAATTATGTTCAATTGCAACATTCCCCAATACCTAGTTGCATTTTGGCATTCATATTCATGACCTTGTCGAATTGCTATGGTCCTCATTAGTTTTGTCACACTACGATGTTCCAAGAGGGTTATGTTACTTCAAAACATTCCTCGAGCATTGTGTTTCATTGCTATGTTCCCCTATGGTCACGATGCATTGTTATATTCATCTCGGTCGACTTATGTGAAATTGCTCAGTTCCTCAATGGTTATGTGACATTGAGTTGTTCATCAAGAGTTATGTTAAATTTGTGATGTTCCTTAATAGTTACGTCACATTGAGACATTCATCTTGGTGGACTTATCTTGAATTGTATTGTTCCTTAAGGGTTATGTCACGTTACAATATTCATAATAGATAATTGAATAAAGCATAAAAAATAACTAGTTTTAAGTTGGATTATAATGTTCATCAAAAATAACAACGGTGTATAACACTTAAGTAAAATAAATATTATATGTTCTTAGTAATTGACTATAAGTTAATTATTAAATCAAATGATTACACATTAATAATTAAATCAAATTTTAACACAATGTTGATGTTTCAACGTTATAAAGTGTGAATAATAATATTTTTTTAATATTATTATATTTTATTATAATATCATTAAATTAGATTACTACAAAATTCAATTAAATCCAAATTATGTTAATACTTGAAAATACATGAATTTATTTTTCCTCATAATTAAGGTGGGAATATAGAGAGTGGCATTTGTAACCTCCCCTACTTAGAAGAGACCTCACATAATCATTTGAGATAACCTTTAAGATCATGTGTGTTAGTTATGATTTTTAACTAATTTATTTATTATTTATATAAAGTTAATATGTGACATATCTATATATTTGATTTGCTTATTTAATTGATAAGTATATTTATATAATAGGAAGAAAGTGTTTTAAAACAATTGATTTTATCATAATTTATTTATTTGATTTATAATTTATATGTTCAATAAAATTAATATAACTAAATCATAAATATAATAAAATTAATATAACTAATTCATTAATATACTTTATAGTGTATTTGTTAATAAATATTCTGGTTGAAAATAAATATATTAATTAGTTAATAATTTTAAATGTAATTTAGATATATAAAGAAGATCATGTGCATATATATAAAAGTTGTATTTTTTTTATGAGAAATCTTTCGAGTATTTCCTCACATTTTGTGATGGTAAACGGGGTAAACCGTCTAATTATGGGGTCTCGTTCTGGGTAGTCTGATATGGGGCCTCACCCCGGGTAGTGTGATATGGGGCCTCGTCCCGAATGAATCAAGAGAGTGGAACCCATAACCAATAACAAACATAAAAACTCACTTCTAACTCTATAAAAGTTGATGTACTTATGCGTATGTATTTGGTATATTTCTTTTCACATATATAAGACATCATTATAATTTCTTTACTTTTGAGAATTGTAAAAGGCATTTAACTTTTTCTCTACAATTACATATATGAGACATCGTTATAATTTCTTTACTTTTGAGAATTGTAAAAGGCATTTAATTTTTTCTCTACAATAAATTTAGGTAACCTCATAAAATCAATATTGTTAATATAATATTTTTTAATTCTACATATAATTTCATAATCCTATAAAATCTCTATTAATATAAATAAAAAAATTATTCACATGTATCTTTCAAAACCCTTGTAAATATCTTTTCTAAAAATTATTCAATTTTTTGTATAAAAAAATAAATTTATTCGAATTTTTTACACAAAATTTACGAAGAAACAAGGTAAACATTATCATTTACACAAAAATAAGCAGAACCATAAATTAACAAAATTTATACTCTGTATAAGTGGAACAATTAACAAATAAATTGAATCTGTGAATAAGCATAAGAAATAACAAGTTCAAACTATGAAATAATCACAACTCCAACTTGTTCGTTCACGAGAACCATCACAAAATGAATTTGGGGACATGAAAAGAACATACTTACAAATTCAAGAAGGAAAACACCATGAACTATAATTGCGATAGAGATGGATTAATATAGGTAACCATGGTTGCAATATCTTCTTTCATTACATGTAATTACACAATATGTAACCATCCTAACCCTAGGAGATTGGCCCCTAGATTTAAGTCTTGAATGAATTGAGTGTGATATATAAGGATTAGACTTTCCATTGATCTATAAATATTTTATACTTATTGGTAAACCTCTCTTTTGAAGTGGAATTTTTTTTTGAGCTTCTAAACTAGATCAACAACAAGCTCATTTGTCAATTTTTGGTTCATGTCTTATGTTGCAAATAATCGGTGATTTCCTCAATTTTCTTGGCAGTGGCATAAAAGATTTGGGGCTTGCCTACTATCCCAACATAAATATCAAAAAAATGTGAGATCTAAAAATAACAATCATAAACTAAACCTTTATCATTTTTTGCCCACAAGAGCTTCATTTAATGAACTTGTGACATAGCACGTTCGTTTGTGGGATATTAAAGAATATCCCTAATTTCACTAGATGGTGAGAAATCCCCCCCAAAATAATTTTTTTGAACCCCCTCCCAATACATATTCACAATTTTAAAAACCCCTATTTTTACTAGATATCCTAGGTATCCATTTTTTTCATGGCATTTTTAATACCCCTTTTTATTTCTACCCCTATTATGGAAACACGATGGAACTCTTATTGATAAAGGTGGATCTTTTGACCGATAAAAAATGATGGTCTCAAATGCCGATGAAAGGGTCTCCATGATGTAAAGCTCGTTGAGATCTTTCCAACACAACTTAAATGGGCTCAAACGAACGTCGTATGAAAAAGTTACGATGTTATGAAGTTTTGGAAAAACATGCAAAAATGATAACAAGGTCGACACGTGGCATCATTAAGGACTGACACGTGATAGTATGAAAAGGACACGTGGTCATACAAACAAAACATGTGGCAATATGTA